>CAJNJA010014363.1:5274-71325 GCA_905231915.1 Symbiodinium necroappetens | reverse complement strand
ACACCCGGTGATCGGGGCTCCGTTCGAACTTGTGAAGATCGAGTGAAATTTTGATCTGATCGGCAATGCGACCAAATCCCACGTTGCGGTCGCATAAAAGAAGTTGTGCGATCGCGGGCTGTTCAGCGAACTTTGTGAGTGGTGGAGATCGCATAAACTGATAAATAAATAAATAAATATATATATATATGTATATGTATATCTATTCATTTATATTTATGTTTGTTTTTTACACACATACATACATGTGTGTGCGCATATGCATAATTAGGCACATGCATGCACACATATGCATTGCGGCATATGGCATAACTCCACATTTTGGCAGCTACACTACTGAAGTGTAAGATGTTTTTCGGCGAGCATCGCAACAGCAAGTCCGCCACACGACTTAAGCTGTCCCGGTCGGGGGTAAGCTCCAGCATATTTCTTTCACGCCCCCGGCCCCTTTTCTCCTCCGACTCGTGGAGTTTGCTGGACTTCGTCCTTCGGTGATTTCGGTGCTTAGCCTCAGTGGCCGTCCACATGTACGCTTATACTTGCTGCAGTGCCTTCAGTCGCACAGCCGATTGCTAAACTCTGCATGCCTCGTTCAGGATATACTTGGCTTATGGCAGGAAGGTGATTTGCTTGGGTCCCAGCTTGCAGCGTGGCTCTTGCCTGCGAGCTTCGGAAGAAGCCGAGTGTTTTGTGGAGGCTGCAGTCCGACGAGCTGCTGGCGGCAGCATCGCACCGCACAGCGCCGATCTGAGTCACCGGGAGTCTTGCCTCTGCATTTTGTTTCGATTGACATTGGATGTGATCGGAGGCGGAAGAAACGATGCGCCACACGAAGCCAACGAATCTGAATGGTGGCCGGGTCCTCGGTCTGCAGTGCGCGAGAGACTTGCAGGATGCCAGTAACCTCAGTATGCTGCCGTGCTTCTCCTGTTGTGAAGTCTGTTACCATTGGGCAGCGATCTGTGCTTTCGCTGGGGCTTTGGGCCTTGTGTTAAGGTGTGGTGTTGTGCCTGCCCGAGCTGTCTTACACACAGCGAGCATGCGCTGCCGCTTCATGTCCAGTCCGTGATTGTGTGTCCGGTCGCCGACCGAGCAGTGCAAGGTATGAAGTCGCCCGAATGAGGGATTCTGGATATACAGAGGCCCGGGAGATGTCGAATGCTGCAGCAGACAGCGCCGCTCGATGTGCTGGGCTGGCTGGATGACTGGAGGACACACTACGAGCCGCACAGGAAGGTCTGGTGCTTTCGATTCTTGAGGGTCTTGAGCCGTCATTGAAGCAAAGGTGCACGAGTGAACAGGCCTAAAGCGTGGTTACGGGCACTTCTGCATGTGGGACCAGGACATCATCAACGTGGCGTGCTCGGCTTTTCGTGAAACGTTCGGCTGCTTGGAGCTGGAGAGTTTCGGCCCGTGCAGGCCATGCACCAGGACTTGTGGGGAGGTCGCCGCGTGCGAGCACCGGGCTTGTCTGCTGTCTGGTTGAGGTGGGACGATGGGGGTCCGTGGCCTAGGTGCTTCCATGCAGGTGGTCGCTGTTTCCCGTGGCAGGCCTGGCCAACCTGAGCAGTCCAGCCTTGCAGGTTCCATGAGTAATCGAGTTGCTCTTGCGCTTCTTCTCGTCTACAATACAGAACCTTCATACACCTCCATGGCATCTATGGCATCTGCCTCCGCACACGTGTAACAAGCAGCGGCTTGGCTCTCTGGACTCGAGCTAGCCTCGTGAGAGGATGGCAGTTTTTCTGGAACACGCCATCATTCTGGCAAGGCTCTTGGTATGTGTCTTGTTCCTGTTTAAGTGCCGTGTGCTCTGCTTGCGCCGAGTTGCGTCAGCTTGGCAGACTCTGCTACCAGTACTGGTAGGTATCCAAAGCTCTCCACGTCTTACCGCAAACGCAAACCTAGACCACCAAGATCACTGGTGTCTCAGGCTTGAGGAGTTTGTCCAGCGAAGACGTGGACACCTCAGAAAGGTGTCAGCCATCTCCCCGATGGGATCTGAGAAGTTTCTTGAGCATGTTGAGCCCTTGCGAAGACCGCAAGGATATCCGGGATTTCTGGGCGTTCAAAGCTGAGTCGGTGGGATTGGTGGCT
Organism: Symbiodinium necroappetens; assembly: GCA_905231915.1. Lineage (NCBI taxonomy): Eukaryota > Dinophyceae > Suessiales > Symbiodiniaceae > Symbiodinium > Symbiodinium necroappetens. Next base: position 69,228 of record CAJNJA010014363.1, on the reverse strand, counting down.
TCTTCGCTTCCAGCCGGAAGGCAGGGCTTCGGACTTCAGAGGTCGATCACTTTGAGCACTTCTGCCCTGGACCTGCCGGGCTGCTAAGCAGAGGGCAGCCACAGATTTTTGAGAGCCGTCAGCACAGTCAGACCTTGACACAGCTCTGGCTGCGAGCTGCAGGTCTTGATGCTGCACACAATCTTCGCATTTGGGGGCAAGAGGCAAGGCAAAATCGCCCAGTGCCCTTTCATTAGAGTGGACATTTTATCAAGTGATCTCGCAAAGTGCACAGTGCGGTGCAGCGTCGAAGCAGAGACTCGCGCAAGGGATCGCCAATTGGCGCGGGATGTTGCGCTCGTCGTCTTCCCAGCCTTGCTCGTGCTTACGAACTCGATTTGCGCGAAAGGTGAGCCGAGTGGCTGATGCGTGGAAGCCCTCTCATAAGCGCCCAGGTCCAAGGAACTCGAAATGATCAGCCGGGCTCTGCAATTCGCGGAGCAGACGGTAGTCCGTACCTCAGCGCAGGAGTCGCACACGCAAGACGCCGCAAGACCTAACCTTCTCGGCATTGAGGCATGTGTTCTTGTGGTGAGAAAGCGGCGCTTCTGCACGTGCCTTCAACCATGAAGTCCGATGCCAAGCAAGCAAGATCGGATTGTTGCGCTTGGGCAAGTGGCAGAAACCTGTCTCACTCGCCCAGGCTATGGCCGTGGGTGCAACGGCTCTTTAGCTTCCTCAGCGCCTCGGAGGATGTAGGTGATAGTCTTCAAGACACTTGCCGTTGCGATACATCACGTTCATGGCTGGATGGAGGCCCTATCTAAGCCATTCGAAGGCAAGAGAAATAGATTGGGAAGCTGCGCGAAGTCAGGTCCACCTTTCCTCGAGAAGGCGAGCGAAGAAGCCTTGTTCAAGCCGGAGTCCTCGGCACGAGTTAGCTGCCAAAGCTCACGATTTCTGAATCTGTGAGGTCTCGCACGGAGCAGGGCGAGGACCAGTGGAGTCCCATAAGCCCTGCAGTCAACGGAGTACATGTGTGCAGGCGATCGGTGGTGGATTTTGGGGTGCTGAGGGTCTGCGCCTCGAAGCTGACTTTGACGTTGCAAATGTTGAATGCCTCAAGCTGTTCGGGCTCTTCTTTCGTTGCTCTCCAAGCCCTCACAGCCCAGATCATTGAAGCCTCCAGGATGCGACAGCGTGGTCCACCGTGACGGTTTGATCTGCTCGTGAAAACCCGATGATACTTGTGGTCAAACCCCGCTCGAGTTCACCGGCGTCTCTGCAGTCCCGGAGCGCGTCCTTCGACCCTGCCTACCCTTTGTTTGCTCCGCCATCTAGGGCTCACACGGCTTCGGCGGAAATAGTGTTATTCCTACTTATATCTGACTGCACGAAGAATGCTGTCCGCTGCGGCCCGAACGTCACAGCACAACACCCAGAAATGCGAAAGAACCAACTGAACTGCCACGAAGAAGGGCCACTGGTGATCGCAGATATGGCGCGTGCTCTGCGGAGGGCAAGCTCGGACGAGTCAGGCCTAGCCGAGGTGTTGGAGGACGACAAGTTCTTGAACGCCAGAAGAAAAGGAGACCACGTCCTCGTTCTGCAAAGGCCGTCGTGGTTCACCGCGGTTCGTCGGCGACAAAGCACTCTTGGATGCCTCTCGAGGAGGTCACCCGTGCGAGGGTCCGAGGCTGCCGCGGCCTCTGCACTATGCCACGTGAAGGGCACAATGGGACAGCGGGTGCTCCGGCAACTTCTTATTTGTTGACGCGGAGCGCGGAATCGCACGGTTTGCAATTTGAATGTCTGACGGGGGGTCTTTGGCGTTTCATTGTCGTATCTGGTGGCTGCATGTGGCTCAGCTTGCGCTGGTGCGGCAGAGCCGATCACACCCTGTCAAAGGCACAGCCGCCATGCACGGCTCCAGAATCGTTTGTTGCGCCTGCGAGCATGTACTAGCCGAAGCTGAACACCCCTTCAACCCTGCAAAATTCTGCGTGACCTGTGCGAGACGGGACCTTCAGTGTCATCGATTCCGAGGCGAGAAGGAGATGTCTTCCATGAGGCAGGGGACGCTGAGGCAGGTGCAGGGCACGGGGTAGAAGAACATCTTGCTGCACGTCGAGAGCGAAATCTGTCCAGTAGCCAGGTGGGCCATGTCTGTCGGAGCGACGCTGGTATCCAAGAACTGTGCCGGGCCACCCAACCCATACCCAATTTTCCACCATCACTGTACAAGCCGCTTGCTTGAAAGGCCACGCTGCCAACAAACGATGGGAACTATGCGGGCCGGGCGCTTAGACTTTGCAGAGGAAGTTGCCGCCCCGCCTTCCATCACCCAAGGGATGCGAAAATTCATCTTAGAGGCTATGCCCAACTTCTATGGCTGGAAGCCTGTCATGACGTGGCATACTGAGAAAGGTTCACGGGATCCCTGTTCACTCCCCGATACAATCAGAGAATGTCACAGGAATTAATTGAAGAGCTCGTCTCGCCTGCAAATTCGACCGGAACAAGTTTCAGTCCAACCACATCCAACCACCTTGCGGCACCCGCCGTGGGCCAAAGACTTGGTGGTGGGAGAGGCAAAGGGACCTTGTAGGCAATGCAAACAGAGGTGCCTAGCTTTCAGCTGGTGTTGGTGGCTGTCTCACCTGCAAGGATAGCATTCGTGTTTGACTTTAGGGCGTTTTAGGAGCGTCTCATTGCACTCTCATTGCGCTTGCGATCGTCTCTACCAGCCGCCATCCAAGTCCCTTTTTACTACTCGTAGTATGAACAGGGAGGAAGCTGTATACTGCGAATGGCAATGGCTAGAAGGAATGAGGTAAGCAGTGGATAGCAGAAAAGTGCACTAGGAAGTTGTTGAAGTTAATGAGAAATGCCGGAGTATTGAATAACAGAGCAGTCGCTCTCCACCCGAGTATGCGTTGCACTGGATTCGAAGCAACTCACTGATAACATTGCCGATACAGTGTTCGCATGAAAGCCTCTTGCAATCCCGCGTCGCTCTCCGGCTGTTGCTGCCCCGCCCCGGCTCTGTCCCAGCCTAGTGCCTTCATTGTTTTACTTTATCCATCTTTGACTTCTTTCGGTAATTGAGGGGTGGGGTGGGCGGGCAAGCCGCAGACCTGCGAGCATAGCCGGGCTTCGTTCCCGTCATCAAACTGCGAAGTTAGCCGGAATGGCGGCAGCACCCCGCTATCAATTCCTATGGGTGATTGCTTTCCTACCCAGTCCAAGGGGAATCAGCCGCCCTCCCCTTCCAAAAGCATTGGTTTGGTGCCGTGCTCGTTCAGGAGGGGTCGCTATCGTGGTGCCAGCACGGTTTCATGTGATCGGAGCCTCTCGTCCTGCGCAGATGTACAATTCGAACGCTGGGAGCGAAGCGACACGCTCACGCTGGTGGCAAGCAGCCCAGATTGCCCGAAGACACTCACGCCTGGTGGGCGATTGCTTCTTGCTAGCTGCTTTACTGGCAATGGAGGCATTTATAACCACACGAGCTTGTTGTGCCTACCCAGGTTCAGACAAATGCCAGAGAGGCAGCCTGGTTGTTTGGGTGAACACAGAAGACTGCGAGCACTAGATGTCTTGCCTTGCCGAAGTGAGTGCCGGATGCAGTGTTCGCACAGCACGGAACGAGTTTGGCCCAAGACACTTAAAATAAGATGACTAATTACTGTATTCCAAGGAAACAAGTTCCTTTGTCAACATTGGCTGCTGCTCTGGGGCTTCCCCGAGCTGGGCTTTGTTGCAAGCACTTGCAAAGTGTTGTTGGTATGTACACAAGGGGAGTTGTAAACTTTAGCGCAGAAGCCTAATTTGTATGAGCCCGCCTAATCTTCGTAGAAGTCTCTAGGCAAGTTTCGTTTTTGCCATGCAGTCCGATCTGCAAGCCGGTGCAAGCTTCACTGGCTTTCCTCTCCCTCCACCTCACTGGCAGCTCTTCAGACCCAACTCCCAGGTTCTCGTGTCACCTCCCCGGCTTCCTACTGGCGATCTCTTCGTCTTCGGCGAATGTGAGCAACACACGCAGCTGGACCTGCGACAGTCGCAGCTCGATGCTGAGGAGTGGCTTTGCAACCCGGAGGCGCCGGACCTTAGTGCGGAGCTCTTGAACCTACATGGAATGCTTCAAACAAGCTGCTTAGAGCTTTTCGACTGCCTGGCACAGAATCCATCGGAGTACCCCACACATCTTCGGCGGCTGGGGCATGTGATCAAGAATGTTCAGGCATTGCTGCATGTGTTACGGCAGCGTGAGGCGAAAGCTGCAGTCGTGCAGCAGTTGAGAGATCAGGTTAGTCGGAAGCGGGCCTTTGTGGAGGAGGCAAGAACTTCCCTGCCCAACTTGCGGCAGCGGCTGGAACACATTAGCAAGAGCTGGAGCTCAAGAGATGCCACTCAGAGTGACGAAAAGCTGAAAGCTGGCGCAAAGGAGCAAAAAGACGAGTTTGCCTCTAGACATGTGTGCAATCTTGATCACTCGCACCGGTCCCGCTGACTGCGGTGTCCTGGGCAAAGCGGCAATAGTCGCCATCTGATTTCAACACGAAAAAGCCCCACCCCTTCAAAAGCAAACAATCCCCACCCCGTCAGGGTACTGTCGTTTCAGGCATTGGTTGCATGACAACAAACGTAGCCCAAACTGCTTTTGAACGCCGCAAGCCCTCCACTAGACTTGAATAATCCTGAATATTCAAGGAAGAGTCGCAAGGCAGAAAACCATAAACTGAAGTCTGAAGGATGCCCATGTATTTCTGGGGAAGATCACGCCGATACCCAATGCGCTCCATGCGGTCGGCCAAGCCCCCAGCAGTGTAGCATCGAGAGGCATTGAGATGATTCAGGGGCATTAGGGGCGGAGCCAGCTCGAGAGGACATGTGAGGATTCAATCAGTGGAACTTGATGGAAGTTGTTTGTGTCTGGACATGCCTGCGGTTTTCTGGTACGAAGGCAGTAGTTCCCCACAGTCTTCGGGCTGCGGTGCCCCATGCAGCGCAAAATGGATGGTCGCGGCAGCGGCGCTGAATCAGATGCCTACGACTCGCCATGGATCCATAGCCGCAAGAGCAGTTTCTGTTTTCCAATCAGGGTGAGAAGTGGAAAGACTTGCGCACACACGCACACACAGAGTACTGGCTTCGAGTCTCTCCGCCAGGTCTGTGGATATCTTCCACTGCTCTACAGGACATCGGACTTTCCAAAGTGGGTCTTAAAGAGAGTCTGTCGAATGGTGAGTCGCCGGAGTACCTGCAGATGTAGATCGCGAGAGATCATGCAGAACCACCCTAACTGAAAAGTTCGCTTCAGCGGTCTATCCCCCAAGTCCCAGGCGCCGGTTGAGATATTCCGTGACATCCGCCTTGCAAGGCCTGCCCACGCCAGAGCTTGCTCCAGGGGTAATCAGCAGCCCGACGCGCTCCCGGGCTGAGATGCCAAAGACCAGCCACGAGAAGCTGCTGTGGTGGTTGGATCCAGCCCGATCAAAATCAGAGTCTTATGAGGATGTACCTCATGTTGACGCTGACTTCTGCGGCTCAGTGTGCATTCGATACATACTCCCAGTTGCCAGTACATAACGTGGGTGGTGAGCTTGGGGTGTTCAATGATGCATGTTTCCAGCTGTCTCGATCGATCTCCGAAGGTCTTCCCGATGCCATCCTGCATCCGCCATGGGAGCCGTCGGAAAGGATGCTTCATCGTCACATGCTATGTGGGAACATGTTCCCCAGAAGTTGGAACTTTGCTCATTGTCTTCCGAGCAGTGGAGAGGTTTCAGGGCTTGGTCGCGATCGTTGTCTCCAGGGTTCAGGGCATGCCCGAAGCGGGTGCAACAGGAGTGTGGACTGTCAGACAAGGTTTAGCAGAAACTCGGCATGATTGAGCAACCGTCGCGAGAAAACATGGCAGGCTTAAGGGTCAGGGGAGAGTCGACCCCCTGTCCTTGTGCGTCGGGGACGGAGTATGTATGGTACAAGACTTCGTGCTCACGCTGGGGAGGACACATCCGGCTCTTCAGCTTTCCCAACAGGAGGCCGGGCAAGCTGTTGAGTCTTCAGCATTGCATCTTAGGGTTTAGGGTTTAGGATGGTTTAGGGATCAGGCCGGGCATGCTCCAATCAAGCCTCTGTAAAAGGGATGAGGGTTTAAGCCCTAAGTGCAGCCTGGAGCGAGTCAGCTGTCCTGGCGTGACGTTGCAAGCCAGTTGCAAAAGGGCTTAGGTTTTAGGGTTTAGGGAGGCTTCTACAAAGGATCGTTAGGGGTGTTTGCAAGGGTTCTTTTCAGGATTCTGTCGGGGCAATTATAAGACCTGGTTCTTTTCAGGATTCTGTCGGGCAACTATAAGACCTTCGCAGCGTACATTCTGGGCAGCGGTTTGAAGTTTAGGAGCAGCTTGCCGATTTGGAAAGTGTTAAGATGTGGATCGGCTTCGGGTGGCAACAGCAACCCAAATAAAGGGCCGGTTTTGGCCGGGGGGTTGGACACTGCTTCGACAACGTTGCCGCGGACAAGGGCCTCCACCGTGCCCGAATACCTTGTTCAGACGTTGGTTAGGTAAATGCACAGCCACACGATTTTTGTTGCCTGCTGTTGTTTCCAACTCGCTGGTCAGCAGCTGCTGTTTGAGTCTAAGCGTGGCTTGGTTACTTGTGCGACCCTGCGAGTACGATTTGGCAAAGCGTGTTCTGAGTGGGCGGGCCTGCAGGTGGAATTTGACAACGCGCCGCATCTTCATCGAGTGGTGGAGAGTCTTTTTGATGACTCCGAGCCCCTTGTGTCTGGCTGGCACTGAGTTTGTGTTCGCTTTGGGGGTTTCTGGTCGTTGTTGCTTCTGAGGTCGCGTCGTCACAGACAAGCAGTGATGACAGCAGCTGGTCACAACGATGCACGACCGCGATGCTGCGGAACATCCCAAACAAGCAGAGGCCTCAAGCTCCTTTTGGCAAAGCGCGGCTGCTGTGCGTCTTTGTGGATCTGCTGGAAGCTGAGGTACATGCGAGACAAGCTGGTGGCACAACTTGATCACTGTGGCTACAAGGGCAAGATTGACTTTCTGTATCTTCCAATTGATTTCAGGACCCGATGCAGGGCTGTTTCCTGGACCTGCTCGGCAGGTTTTTGCTCCCATTCTTCTCTAGGACTCTTAGGTTACATGCCCACTGTGTCGGTTGTAACCTCCTTGTCTTCGCCAGCAAGTGTTTGATGTCTGGCCTGGGACCCAGCGACTGCTTCTATTATTTCTCAAATCTTGCCTTGCCGCATGTTGGCCGCTGTCGCTAGCGATTGACATGCGCAAGGAACAGATGCAATGTTGGGTACTGCTTTATCAACTTCCGGACGCCACAAGCGTTGGTGCGATTCCGGGATGACTTCCACGGGCGACGAAGCAGCTTTGAATGATTATACAGCTAGCGTGAATCCGAATGGTCTCGGTCTTGACCTTTTTGAACTTGGCATGCTGCAACCGGTTGCTTCTTTGGAGACTCCTGACCTGGTCCCTGTGGCAGGCTGTGATAAGCTTCCCGGGTTCAACAGCAAGAAGGTCCTGCAGGCTGTCCTATCTGCCAACCTCACTGACCGTGCAGTCTGATGGTGTGAGAACCCTGATTCTAGTGATTGGCGTGTCGTTCGTGCAGTTCGGTGCAGTCTCAGTCGATGCATCCGCCGCTAAGCTGATGCGACATGAACAAAAAAGGCAGCTGGCTCCAAGCAAAACATCCGCTGGCCACACAGGTCTCCCCAGCACGTGTGCAGGGGCTTGAGGCAGGAAGCCGTTTCACGAGCATGGACTTGGACTTTGCTTCGGTCCAATGTCCAGAGGCCAACATCCTGCGCCTTCAAGGGAGCCCCATTATGGAGAACACGGCGATGGAGCGGGAGTGGCCGGCAGCCCCAGCCATCCGAAGGTGCGCTGAAACGTGGCCTGCACGGTTTCAGTTTGAGGCTTCCGGTGCTGCTGGGCCCAGCCGGGGAATTGCTCGACTTCCCCATGATGCTGCCGCAGGCGAGGTTCTGTGACGTTGTGTTTGAAGGTTTGTGCGATGTCCAATCTTTTTGGAAGTACTCTTCCTTCCTGTGTGCACCCCCCAACAACCATTTGAAGCTGTCTTTTGGGGACACAGAATTGCTTGATGCACAGCGGCGAATACCAAGTCGGAAAAGGAAAGCGCTTTGTCTTCCCGGGAAGACCGACAGCCCGTGTTTGTACACTGATGCCGTCGGTCCAGACCTCGGCGCAGCGTTGAACCAAGCCTCGTAGAGGCTAGTCACATAGTGGATCATAGTGGGTTTGGGGTTAAGGGCTACTGAGACCTGTTTTCGGGCCCAGTGCTGGCTCTGGAAGCTGGGCATGCGAATGTGTAGGTACTTTAAATCCCAGGTAAGCCAGAAAGCGCTGAGGGTGTCTTTTTTGTCTGCATGGCGTCGAGACGTCAAGCCGAGCTTCGGCCAGTAGGGGGGTGGGGGGGGTGGGGGGGGGGCGGAAGGGTTGCTGCTTCGAATCTGTAATCTACCAAGCGACAGTGGCAAGTTGCACACGAGAATGACCGAAGGCGAAGAGCATGGAGTCTGGGAAATCCGCACGGCTCTCAGGCTTTCGATCTCCAGCGCGCAGCCCCTTGCTTCATCACAGTATAGTCAAGTTCAGGGTCTTAGCATTGGTGGAGTGCCAGGCAGCGACGAGGAGAAAGCGAGCAAGCACCAACGTGGCCATGGCCTGTAACAGCACCATGTTCCAGCTGCTCGGCAAGAATGTGTGGCACAAAGCCAGTGATTGGTCTGGCAGAACGAGGCAGGATACAGTTCGACATGCTGAGATTCGCCAGGTGATGCTGATCGTGACCATGGCGTTAGTGAGGCTATGTGTCGCAACGGGTCGCAACTGGTGAAACACTGTTCAGGGGAAGGTACCCACCACAGAGCGTGGGGCCGTTTTGCCGTCAAGCCGTAATTGCCGGCCTTTTGAGTGTGCCGTGCCGGCAGCCGTGGTACAGTTGCAAGGGCTGTCTGGCTGAAAGAGTGGGTGCCTGGGGGCATTCAATCTTCTGTGAGCCGATGCAATCTTTCTCGCGCCGGAGCAGCCAGGAGGCAGGCAGCCACGAATGTACATCTAGTCGTGTGCCAACATGTTGTCCTGACTTTCGGCTGTTTTGGCGCTTGCGAGTTGCGATTGTCCGCAGCTGGCGTTTCAAACCTTTGCAGTGCTAGCTGTGTCAATTGCACACGGCGGGGTTTATTGTTGTGCACATTTGGTCCTTGTCCCTCACGCGACGGACTGAATAGGAATAGAAACTCACCCCGCAGTGCATGTGCAGCCTTTTGTTCCAAGTGCGCGCACTTCTTGCCTTCAGCACATGGCTGGGCATCTGTACTATACGCTGCGAATGTAAAGTAGCTCAAAAATGTAGTCATTGACACAGTCGCCTTGTTTAGGATATGTATGTTCTTTACTTGGTGTCAGTGACGACATGAAACTGCCCCGACTGGCTCAGAGGCTGTCCATATCTTTTCCTTTGAGCCATCAGCTTTCGCAGAGTGGTTCGGAAGCTGCGTGTTTAAGTTTGGCATCGCTGGGCACGACCACCTGTCCGTTGCTAGCCCCTCAGTTGTGCCGTCCACCTCGCAGTCTCGAGTGCTGGAGCTGTGGGCGTGCATTCCATGGTCGGCAGCGTGCACTAGCTCGTCATGCCATGCTGGGGCATATGGATTCTGTGAAGCAGGACACAAGAATCCTGTTGAAGTTTTGATGTTGCCATGTTCCTGTTGCTGTTCATTTCGCAACAGGACAAAACTTACGCGATTGTAGAAAAATCAGGTGCTGTCAAAACCCGAGTTTTACACTGCTCTAAAGCCTATATCTTGCGTTCGCTTACACTTGGATTCTTCACTTCTTGTCTGTGGTTCACTACGTCCGGCGTCCCATGCAAGTCGGTTGGTTCACGAATGCTGTGGGTTTCCGCGCGGCAGCATCCTTGGCAAACGAGCTCACTGACTGGTCTGAAACCTATTGGTTGCCTGAACATACGAAACCATGCCTTGATTTTTCTTGGGATCTATTTGCTTGCTCTTGCCATGTGTTCATTCGCGAGTCTAGACTGGAGATCTCTGGCTTACAATCTGCCTTTCTGTCTCGCTGGGCTTCGATCCATCGTGCATCTTCTCATCTTGTGCATCCACCAGCTGGCTGGCTTCCTGTACATGCATGCATCGTTTTGCTTACTTATGCGCGTGCACAAAGCCCGCACGCCAAGGTCTGGAAATAGCCAGTGGCTTAGATGCTTCAGAGCTCGAAGATTACGAGTGCTTGTCACTGTCACATCTGCCAAGGTGGTAGATTCTTCCGACAAGTCCGGAACTGTGCTGCGATGGGGTATGGGCATACACGGTGCGCCAAGCCTAGGGCTCTGCCATGTATATGAGCATTGAATTCGCTGCGTGGTAACTGCGAGCTACACTGCTGTCTCCGCAGGAGAGCAGCTCGCTTTCCACAGTGGCCGCATCCTGCAGGATGAACGAATTGCAATGGCCATTTTTACTTTGCCGGATGCGATCTTGTTGGCAATGGCCCAGTAGTGCCACACCTTGCTGCAGTTCATGCTTGACAGGACGATGACAGCTACTCAACATTCTGGATGCAGGCCAGCTGGACATGGTATACACAACCCGCGAAATCATAGTAACCATGCCTGCAGAAATGTCAGTGCGCAACTGGTCGCATCAGACTTGTTTCCTGCTGCATGACAGACTCAACTGGGGTACTTCTGAATTTGGTTTCAGACAGGTCTCAACCCTTGGGTTCGGCTGCCCGTGTACTCTTAAGCGAGCGCGATTTCACTCGACACATGTTTGCTTCACCTTTGCCATACCGGGCCGCGACCTGGGTATACCGTTTGGCATCGCAGCATCCCGGCACAAACCCTGGAAGCTTCTCTATCATGATGCCAGACGCGGCTTGATGTTTAAGACTGGTCTCGAGCAAGCACAATGACGGGTCCTTAGGTAGCCCGATCGGTCTCCGACTGCCCTTGCTCATTTTACAGAACCTCTAACAGTCTCTAACATGTTCTAGCTTGTTTGTTAGGGCTGCCCAGGGGCAGCAGCAGCATGTCCCAGATCCACCAGGAAGGTACATATCATATACTACACAGGCCCTCAGATTCCCTGGGCATGCAGCAAGATGGAACCATCCGTTATGCTTGGACCTGGCCCTCGGCCTCTTCGATCCGAGCAATGATTGGCGTCGCCGCGCCATGGCAAGAGAAGCTTCTCAGCGCTGCAGGCCCTCCCGGGGCAAATGTAGTGTGGCGCTTGGCCCGGCCGATGTACCTGAAGGTGGGAGGAGTGGCTCCTTCGGCAAAGAGAAGTTGGAGAAGCTGATGCACCCGCCGCCTGCAGGCTCACTTGGTTGGATGCGCTTTCGCAATTTTAGGGACGGGGTTTTGGAAAGAGCGATCTCTTCGGCGGGTCCTGTGTCAGCCCTTGTGGTGGCGCCCCAAGGTGCTCGCATAGCAGCCGCTGCATCCAGCTCACTGTTCGTCGCTGGTTATGCCAGAGCTCGCAAGCAAGCTTCTCGCTTTTGCAAGCTCTGCGAATTGAGGTCGTGCGTTTGTTGCATGAGGGTATGGCTTGAATCATGGCTTCCGTGCATTGTTCCATCAGGGTTACTTTGGCAAGCTATGGCCTTCCAAGGCTTGGTGGCAGGAGACCTCCTGCTGCATCACTCCGGGCAGGCCTTCACATGTGCAGGAAGGCATCTTAGGCAGAGGAACTCAACTGCAGTTCGGCAACGCGCTACATCAGTGTCGAGCCGACAATGCAGGTACTGCTGCGGCAAATCTGGTGATAATGATCACAACGACTGGTGCTTTGGCTGTATGGACAGGGAATGTGGAGGTGGATCCGTGATGCACTTAGGCCCTGCTGTGCTTACAAAGTGCGACGGTGCTAGAAACGCCTGCATCTGCATACAATCAATGGAGCCCTTCAAAAGCATGATGAAAAATAATGTTGATGTGGGATGACGTGGGGATCCGGATGGCGCGAGAAACGTCAGGATTGGTGCACGGTCCCATTTCCAGCTTTGGATGAGGCCCCCAAAATCAAGGACCGCCCGCCAAATTGCCGCGGCACAGAGGCCACGACCATTGGCAGGAGGCAAGAACGAGGCTGCCGAGCAGCCGGCTGGGTCTGTGTGCGATGCGTCTACCACAGCGACCTTTGCAAGCGCTTTGGAGAGAGCCAAAACTGTGCTCGTTGGCACAGCGAAGGAATTGGCTAATCAGCCTTCTGGTAGATGGGAGCAGCGGACCGGGCTGAGCTTTGCCGAGGTCTTTGGCCTCGGAACGAGTGCAGGTTTTGGCGCTTCTTCTGCTGGCCTGTGTCGCAAATCAGGCATGCGCGGGCCCCCAGCTTCTGTCTTTGTCTCCTCGCAGGCTTTCGGCCCCTTTCGCCGATGTACGCCCGCTGAGGCCGAGCCCTTCCGTTCTACTTGGTGGATTTCGCTCCCGACGCGCAGGCGATGCAAAAAATGCTTCCGTGCCCAAGAACTAACCGCTACGAATACTCCTTCGACTACAACTGCTGCTAGTGGGGTTGTTCTGGCGACGATGTTGTTTGGGATGCTAACTAATAAACTAAGCGTCTTTCTTTGTCCTTACCACCAAACACGCCAGTCCAAGAAGGGAATAGATTTCAGGATGATCGGAGACCGAGAGTTTTTGTGTTTGCTTGGGGCCGATCTGTATGAGAATCGTGTCCGAATGCAAGTTTGGCAGGCGGATCGAGCCATGAACCAGGTGCTGACGGGCACGACGTTCTTCCCAAGTTAGACTCTCATGTCGAGCGCGGGAACCCCGAAGTTTGAGTTTTTTCGTATAAGAGCCAGTGCAGGTCCGTTGCATGTCATGGCACCCCATACAGTAAGACGCATATTGGCTGTGTTAGGTCTGAGGATGTTGCGGATGCTGCTTACAGAGTCCGAGAACCGCCGCCCAGTTTAATCGTTTAGTCATCCCGGTGCAGGACTTAGCCTTCAGCTCGGCCGATTACGGCCTTTTCGCAACACTGGGATTCACGATCCCGAATCTCGGCCTGCTTGGTGCTCGTGAAGACGGTCCGTCAGGGGTTGTGATGGGCGCGAATACGGCGAATACGAGTAGGTGGCGAAAGCTCTGCTCAGAAGCTCGGGAGAGTCCTTCGACTGAGCCCTTTGAAGGTTTACCGTCGCCTCGCTCTGGGCCGGGATCGCAGCGGATAGCGTCGATCGCTTTCGCTTGACTGCGGCGGCGGGGATTTGCTGGTCTGGTCCTAAGTGCAACAAACATTTGTCACTAAACCTCGTTGTTCCGGCCAGCACCCACTCCTCTGCATGCCCACAGCAGCATGCAAAGGTCGATTGCCACGGCCAGCATGGCATCGGCCGCATCCTACAACATGCTGCTGTTCCAGCGGGCCTTGCTGGGACTTTTCCAGGACAGTGCAGGGAGCCACTGTGCTGTTCCGATCGTGCTAGCTCTTGGCGCCATTTTTCAATTTGTGACTGACCGGCATCCGGAAAACGGAGGCTGCCACAAATCCTGCGGCGCTCTCTGTCATCTCGGAGCTTTTTCCAGACGTTGCTCAGCTTTGGTCTTTACATGAGCTGTTTCGTTTTGCTTGATGCCAGGATACATGTTACTGCCGCCAAAAAGTATGCATCAATGCCGCCCTGACGGTAATGCGGCATCAAACTATAGGCCATGAGCCTGTATACACAGCGGTTAGAGGAGCGCTAGCATGTGCGGTGCAGACGAAGGCGGAGAATCAGTAATGATCAGTAGATATAGAAGCACCGTGAGACTCCGCGCTTGAGTCTCTTGGCCCTGAATCAGTGAAGGCACGAGCGACTGCAAACTCTATCTTCGGGTTGGGGATCTATGTTGGTGGGGCGGTGGCCTCCCTCGGTGCGGCCGTCGACGAGAGAGACTGATGTTTGATGATGTTTGGTGTCATAGACGAGCTGTGACATGGTAGGGTGCTGTGCAGGGCACACGCGGCTTGGGTTTGTTCACTCGCAGGAAGGGTGGAGGACGGCCTGCTTGGACTTTGGCTTCGTCAGCCACTTGTCAAAGAGACCGCTGTTGTTGCAGTGGCCCCACCTGTATCCCTAGCTGTGATTCGGCCTTTGATTTCGGCAGCTAGATGTTCCCACGGACCTGACCTTTGGCGTCAAGTTTTACTGGGGCTTGCCCCGTGTAGTTTCCCTGCAGAGCAACCCAGCCAGCTAGGCGGGAGACAATAAGTGGTGAGGTGCCTTGGCATCCTTGCCGCTCCTCTTCCGAAGCGAGGCGGCCCACCGGCATGAGCCGGAAGCATCCGGCAGCGTCTTTCGCCAATCGCACAACAGACAACATGAAGCTATGAACATTATTCGCAGGCTTCCGGGCCATCCAAAGAGGGAGTGCGATGGCCAACCGATCCCTTCGCGCAACTGCAGCTCACTTGATTTCAATTCTTTTCCGTTCTGTCCTAGACTTCTTTGAAAGCGTCTTCCATCGTCTGCTGACGGTTGACAGATGGACCCGTGCGACCCCAGGAAATCAAAGGTGGTGGCGCTGCCTGGCGTCGCTCGCATGACAAAGGGCCATGGTCTTTTGTGGTCCAACGTGGGCTCATATGTCAGCCGGAGGAGATGCCACGTTTGCATGCTTGCTCCGGCGAGGAAGCGCTGAGCGTCATCACAAAATCTTCGGAGGCGGCTGTTCTTCCGTTGATGAAGTTAGCACCAAGCCGTCGTCCATTGTTCTGGGACCTTGGGAAGATCCGGCTCCTAATGCAAAGCGCAGCTCCGGGTTACATAAGCCTTACCAAACACGCTTTCCGACCCGAGCCTGCGCCGCTTACCTTGCTGCTCCAGGCCTTAAATGTGTAGTCGTGCAAGCTCTTGCTGGGGAGCATGTTTCGCACGGACAGTGTGCCAACGCTGCGGCGCATGTCCTACACCGCTTGTGGCGACACTCGTCGCCACTGCGCTTACGATTGAAGGCTTTTCCCAGTTTCTCTGTGACAGTGCAGGCCGTGTCCGCACCCTCTGCACGCTGGCTGCTCCTCGCGTCGACTCTTCGTTTCAGCGCAGGCCCAGCCAGTCAGCTGCAAACGACACCATGTAATGCACACCACGTCCATAGCGTGGCAGAAGTGATAGAGGTTATTGCAACTCACCGGCCGAATGCCAGGATTCGCCATCTTGGTCTGGCTGCCGACAGCAATCCGAGCGTCATTCCCGAATGATGTGGAGCAGACTGAGCCCCAGCCGATGAAACACGAGTGCCGTGTGCCATTAGATGCTCAATCCAGCCCTGCATTCGCACGAGTATGGTGAGGAGCGACGCAGAAAGAGGATATTAAGAGTATACGCGCAGTGGCGGGGCAAGATCGTAATATGCCGCAGGCCACAGAAGCGCGGAAGCCTGCACAGACCGAGCGAGACCGCGTGGGGGTGGGGGTTTCGCCTACTTTCAGGAGCGGAAAGGAAGGGGTGCTTGGGTGATGCGCCCAAAGGTTAGCTGCCCTGCAAGGGGCAGTCCATGCATTGCGCGCACTCCGTGGACGCACAACCTGGCATGCATCGACTTCCATACCCATACCATGAAGAAAGGGCTAAGAAAGATGCAAGTCGTAAATGTCGCATCTCAAGATTTGCCTGCCGCTACCGGTCAGACCAGATAAGGTTTGCAGTGATCAATTCCCTCATCAAGGCATTCGCTGGCGGTGCATCTTCGCTAGCAGGAGGCCAGACGTCAGACAGAAGACGTGCAGCCAAACCTGGGATGCATACCACGGTTTGGAGCATTTTCGGAGTGGCCTTCGGAATCCGGAAAATCGATTTCTTGCTATGGTTGATGTTTTACCACAGCAGGATCCGAATCGACGAAAGCCCTCAGTGATCAAGCAGGCGTCACGGCCGATGCTCTCCGCGCAAGAGGCGAGATGTCGACGATTGGACAGGGCCAGCAATTGAAAGGAAACCAGAGAGCCTGTGTACGACCAATCATGGCGAAATCCACTCAGAGCCACTTGAAGTCAGGGACAGCACATGTTTCCGCAGTTTGCCTAGGTTCACTTCGGGGTGTTGTAGTCAAAACTCCATCCTAAGCCACGCCTCACTTTTCACATGTCTACGAGGCTCTTGCATACTTCCTGCAGCCGGTCGGCAGGCTTTGGTGATCAGGCCGCGGCATTATTCTGTGGCGTTACGAGCCTGGCGTCCGCACCCCTGTGGTGCGCCGGGGTGCATTTTCGACTGCCACAAACTTGTGAATTGCGGGCCATGAGCACATCGGGCAGAGACTTGTTCGGATTGCTTTGACTGGCCCGAACAGCCTGGTTAGCAGCCAGGTATTGCACGCTGGGTGAGGGACTGAGCTTCGAAACTTGCATGGGTTTTCTCCTGGTCGAGCTTCCTGGATGCAACTAGCTCCTGCGAGCGTCGCCCGGCACTATGCTTGCTACAGAAACGATCACGGCTCAGGTACCTGGTTGCAGAAAGTTGGCTCGGGCCAGCAATATCTGCACTGCAGGGTGCAGTGTCGGTCGGCCAGCGCGGGACGGCGCAGGCCATGCGCATTCAGCCGGGCTTCTGTTCTGTTCGAGAGACGCTGAGTCCGCTAAGTGTAAAAGACAGCATAGACAGCCGTCGCACAACAGCTGCCCTGAGGGCGTCTTTTCGTCGTTGACCGCGTACCTCGACGGCAGCACCATCAGCTTGAGAAACTGCGAAACCGAAAGTCTCTGCAAGAGGCACAGTCAGGTCGCATGCCTTGGTGCGACTTGGTGCGATTCCAGTTCTGCATCCCACTGGGAAAGCTCATCGGAGTCGCCTCTTTTTTTGCGTTGCGACGGAAGTTGCTGTTGGCATTCCGAGGTTAGGCAACGGTCTCCCTGTGGTTCTGGGCCTCTTGGCACCTGAAGACCTGGCCAGGGGCCTCCAGGTAAGCGTCAGCGCACCTGGGCGGAGCTTCGGAGTGGTTGACTGGTTTTATAAACAAGGTTCGAACGGGAACTGCTAGACCTGTGGAGGTGTGTTTGGTGAACAAAGAGTGCTTGTGCTGAGGTATGCTACCTACTCAGCGGGCTGTCCTTTCTCATGGCTTCTGCGAGCCTGGAGGAGGATTCCCTTATGATATGCCACTTCTTTTGTCGGTTCGGTATCCATTCATGGTTTATTGCTCGGAGGACCCGTCTGCGGAAAGCACGGCGTACGAGTGAAAGCAGCTTGTGCCGGCTTTCTATCTTTTCAATATTGTTAGTACAGCCGCTATACTGCTATATGTGGCAATGTGGCAATTTTCAGGCACTTGCAAGGAGGGCCTCTGCTCACTGCCAGAATCGACAAAGATGCTACCATTTTTGCTGCTCACGGTAGCCCAGCTTCTTTGCACTCCGATCCTGGACGAAGCAAGCTATATGGAAATGCTGGCATTGAGGCCATCGTTGCTGTCACATCCCTGTTCCATCCTCGTCGTTGCTGTTGCCGCATGACTCTAGGATCTAGCATGTCTAGCAGTGCCGGTCCGGTAGCGTGCATGCTTTGGCATGTTTCAAGCTTGGGAAGCCTTGAGCAACTGCTAAACCGCCGAAGCTGGGTTCGAAGGCGACAAGCCAGGAACCCTGTTTCACCATCAGAAAGCGGCGTCACATGGCTCATCAGTATCCATGTCGATTACTGCAGGTCATTTCGAAGCATCACTGCAACCACTCTTGCTCGCTTGTTTTCTCGGGTTGGTATTCAGCATGCGCTCGTGGTGATGCAAACATGGCGTGGCGCAATGTCTCCAGCTTTCGACAGCGGGCCCGTAATGCGGAACAGATCACACAACAGTCGCCAGCTTGGTCTTGGCTTGCCGGGGATTCGATTTGCTGCTAGTGCATACATAAAACCTTGCCTGACTACACAGAGCATTCGTACTGGAGCAAGACATTTCGCTCCAGTGAGTGTCCTGCATGTTGTTGGGTGCGTGGAAGTTCCGAGCCCCTGCCCGAGTGGACAAGGCACGATTATGCACGGCCGAGGCTTAAGACGGAGATCACTCAAAAGCTCGTGAAGCGAACCTATGACCAGATGAGTGCTTTTGACGACCATGTGCGCGCTGTGAAGGAGCCGCAGCCTTTCAGAAGTCTTCACAGCCTCGGAGTCTCCAAGCTAGAGGGTGTTACGCACAGGAGAAGGCTGCGCGTGAGGAGGCAGAGGAGGAGGCTGAGCTTATCCGGCTTAGCGAAGGTTGGGCTCGCGCGCGGGCCGTCCAGTTTGAACGCTGCTCGGCTTGCCACCCTGGTGCCGAAAAAGTATGTAGCAGGCAGAGTCGCGCATGCGTTTTCTTGGTTCGGGATCTAATGCTGATGATGCATGCGCAGTAGACTTAGAATGACTTAGATGGGCACTGCTGGACGCGGTTGACGGACGAAAGTTTTCTTCTTTGAGAGAGTGATGTCGTGAATCCGAGGCCTTATTCAAGCGGACACCGCGAGCGAGGTTAGCAGCACAAAAAGTGCAACTGGGAGCATGTCGAGATATCGCAGCGATTCTGTGCTGCCGGCGCATGTTCGCCTCGACAACTCTGAGATACTCCATGCTCAGCGTCCGCCGTCCCCTCTGCATGTCCACGACTATGGTGGAATCTCAGTACGGCCTCGCTCCTATCAGCAGCAGGTCCGGAATAGACACGGTGGACCGACCCGCCCTGCCTATCGGCAGGAGTTTTGTGGCGTCTACTTTCCAGGCCCCGACTGCAAGCAGGGTCCATATGGTACAAGCATGATCGAGCCCTGCCTCATGCCACCGAGATGCTGGGCGACTGTGCTTATGATATGTTTTTGAGAAGGACGGGAAGAGGCCTGTGCCCGCATGTCGCGGATTAGTTTCTATTCGGCCATGTCTTGAGCAGCAGCCAGCAGTCCCCACAAATTCGCACCGACAAGCATACGGCCATGCGACAAGTGACACAGAACCCTCTGCAAACGCTGTCATGTCATCAAATTCCTCCCCTGCTGTTTCTCTGCACCAAGAACGTTCTCTGTGAAGCATAGGAGGGAACCCCGAACACCCTCCTATAACTCACCGCGCAGAAGGGATCCTGGGATCCTAACTTGGGAAGTTATGCCTACAGCCTCACAGAGAAGAAAAGCTTCCACTCAGCTGCTGAGGTAAAGGGCTCGGAGCCGCCGCACCGGCATCCCAAAGATGCAGCAGATCTGAGACCCAGGCCTCCGGCTTCTCTGGGTTTGATTCGTACCCTCGGCCTTTCTGCGTAGCGAGACCACAATAAAATGATGATTTCCTTTTTGAGAGCGCGCCTGGAGAGTTTCGAGGACAGCGGAGGGCCGGGATCGACCAGTCCGAAAGGGAAAGGCCGACGCAGTGATCCAGCAGCACAGGCCAGAACTTGAGAGGAACTGTAGGGTGAAGTTGTTTTAGTTCTGAGGGTTCGCTCAGGGTTCAAGGTTTCAACAAGGTTCTCTACATCATTATGTGTTAGGGTCTACTGGTAGCGGCCCAGACACATCATGTTTAGGAGTTTTTTTGGTGGGTTTGACGTATGCTGTGTGAGACCGTCGAGCTATCGCTGAAGCTATTGATTGACTCGATCTTGGAGGGAGGGGAGAGATTTGGGTGTAATCTAGAGTGCTCGGAGCCTTTAAGGGTGCGTCTTAGTGCAGTCAGTGCCAGCCTTCTGCTCGGACTCCCCCACCGCAGTTTGGGTGGGTGGGGGGGTACTTGGACACCCTCTGGCCCGCCGAAAGCGAGAGATGCAAGCCAGTTCCACTGCAATTAGGGGGTGTGCACTTGCGCAAGCAACTCCTCTAGACTCTGGACCTGCAGAATGAGATGCAAGCTTACCCTTTGAAGAAGCTGGATCTGTCATCGTTCGGTTCAAGTGCAGGCAGCAGACCAAGTCCAGGGTGCCCACAAACAATGCGCACCGCAGCTGCACCCAGCACCGAGCACATTGCGTCCGAAAGCGAGACCAGGCAAGATGGCAGTGCTTTGCTCCGGGCTTCGGGTATGGAGTATGCTGGTCACTTCTGGCAGGAAAGATTCGTCGAGGCTGTCCGCTTTGAGCAAGGCCCGGCCGTCTTCTTCAGAACGCTTCCAGACGTGTAGCATCTGACGCGACGAAGGTCACTTCGAAGGTCGCTTCGCTGACCCGCTCATCAAAAACTCTGGATATCCGAACGACGAGATGCTCAACGAAACTCACGCGATTGGAGCAGCTGCCCGGCTCAATGTTTCAGCAAAACAGAGACCGCGAGATGCACGGAGAGAGTCTCCCAGCTTGAGTATGACAGGAGGATTCGACACCAGATGGCTCCCCACAACTGGCTTGGGGGCTGGAGGCTCTCGTTCGAAAAACCGTGGTGCAGATCTCCTTGTCTCAGCGAGAGGCCGGCGAGACTTATGAGGCCATGGCGACCCACATCTTCCTCGGCCTCCACCAGGCCCCCGGGGCCTGGAGCGAAGTCCCCGTAATCCCAGCGTGAAGGCCCTTAGTGAGCCTTGGTGGTCCCAGCGTCACCTCCCAGCTTGAGCCCTGAGCGCTCCGCAGGCAATGCGCGAGCACCATGCCCGACTGCCTCACCTTTTTAAGCCGGTGAACCGCGGTGTGCCAGGTGGGTGTGTGCGCCGTTGTGAAGCACGGCAGTCGTGGGTGGTGCTGATGTGGGTTACGTGAGGTTTGGAAACGAAGATAAAAGGGCCGTCATGAAGTCCGTAGAGAGGTGTTCTCGAGCCCGCCGAGTTTCTGGAGGGCCTGCATCTCGGCAGCAGCTAGGTTGGATGGCTGCAAAACGGGTTCCAAGCGGTGCTATGTTTGTCCACGACTTTGCTTCCGAATCCTGTGAGTGTTCGGTATGTAGAGGCAGTGGCAGGACACGCTAATTAGGGGCTTCGGACCGTGGCAAGATTTGAGGCAGCGACTCCGCATCGTGGAGAAGGGGCAGGTGTCTATCCAGCCGCTTGTTGGCTAACAGTGTGGTGTTTGTTGAGGACAGGGTGAGGACGTGCCATCCTTACATGCTTGGCAGCAATAACTAGGAACTGCGCAAGCACGCTTCCATAATCCTTCGCAGCAAGAATGATTTGGCAGTCTTTGTTTCAAGTCTGGGACACATCACAGAACTCCTGAGGCAGCTCCTGGAAGTAATGTACGAGCTGGATCCGGATTTCGATGGGCGGATCATTTTGTCCCACGTTCGAAAATGCATAGCAGCCACGAGAGCATTGGTGAATGCAAGCCAACCTGGCGCCTCCGAGAACGACCTTACGAACCTGCTGCCTGCGGACGCCTACTGCCAAAGAGTTCCCGTCCAGAGAGTTGTGGTAGAGCGTCAGCCAAAGTCTATTTGGGATTTCGAGCGCTCCTATGAAAAGTTTCGCAATCAGCAGCATGAGCTGCTGATCATACACAACGAACGAGACTCGAAAGTTTCACCTGACATGTCATAGCACAAGCTCGCATCCCACTGCCATCGAAACAATCGACGGCATGCGAGCATGCTTCGGTCATTTGTCTTTGGAGAGGTGCTAGCGAAGCAGCCGAGAGTCCGAGACTTGACCTAAGCCCCCCCTATCTTTGCACGCCCCCACTTTCTTGCGGCACCGTTGTCTCAGTTTCCTGGTCATGTACTTACATCTCCACCCATAGCTGAAAACGCATGCAAGAGAGCCCAAAAAGTTTCAGCCAACAGCTGAAGGAAGCTAGATGAGACAGCAAACCCGTCGCAAGAAAAAGGAATTAGTCTTGCTCGAGTTGGGGCAGGTTCAGACCTCTAGTGCCTCGTTTGGCCGAGGTTGGCGCGTCTCACATCAAAGCATGAAGAATTGGGGTTTGTGCCGTATAAAGCAAGTGCTCGCCTACTGCCTCTCTGTTCTCACTCGTGCCACATGCAGCCACATGCCCTCATGCCACAGTGCCATACACAGCTGCAATGAAACCTCGAATTCAAGACTGTGAGACACGGGCAGCTGCCCGGCAGTCAGTATTCCCAAGATTCCCAAGACGTCCTCACTCCACTCCACACTCTTGACGACTCCCCAGGACTACCCCCACTAGGTTTCATGTCATGTGGCTGCATTTTGTTGCCAATAAGATTATGGGACGGCTAGCTAAGGCAGGCCCGGGCAGTGCCTGCCATGCTCGTCCATGGTAAACAATAGGTTAGCAGCAGCAGCAGCAGCAGCTGGTGTCAGCTAACCAGTTGTGGTAGCTGGCAGCCGGATTAACACGTGGAGTAGGAGCAGAACAAGCAGCAGGAGTAGCGGCCGTAGTAGTCGTCGTCGTCGTAGTCGTAGTAGTCGTAGTCGTAGTCGTAGTCGTAGTCGTAGCAGCCGTCGTCGTGGTAGTGGTAGTGGTAGTGGTAGTGGTAGCGGTAGCGGTAGCGGTAGTAGTGGTAGTAGTGGTAGTAGTGGTAGTAGTGGTAGCGGTAGTAGTGGTAGTAGTGGTAGTAGTGGTAGTAGTGGTAGTAGTGGTAGTAGTGGTAGTAGTGGTAGTAGTGGTAGTAGTAGTAGTAGTAAGTAGCAGCCGTGGTTGTGGTGAGGAAGCGGAAGAGACAGGCAAAGCAGAAGAAGCGAGAGCTTGAATCATCGAAGTCGAGCAATAGTAGCTCTTCGAAGCCGTGTTATTGTCATCGAAACCAGCTGGCCGGGAGTTGCAATGGAGCCTCAACTTTCGCAGCCCCGATAGCTAGTGACTAGTGCCCATTCCGTGCCAGCCCAGCAGGGAGTCTCGAATCCATTGAAATTCACAGGATGGTTGTGCTGCTCCCGGGCCCCCATCCATGTTTTGAAGGTGACATCTGCGGGGCTCGTCATGGTGTCGGGCTTACCCTCGGCACGCAGACAGAAGCACCTGGCCAGAATCAGCATCTCTTGAGGTTGGCTCTGGAGGGAACACGACGGACTTTGAGAGCATTTTGATTCGGGTCAGGCGCAGATTTCAGATGTCGGCTGCCATCGCATTCTCACTGAAGGTCCTCCCGGGCATTCATTGGCCTGCCTCCACTTCGGACATGCCCGGAGTGCTGTGCATCCTCAGAACTTTCCCAGTGCCGTGAAGCTCCAGCTCCATGGTGGTGGCGGCTACGACCTGGCAGAGATGGGTCATGATTCATCCTCAGTCCGATGTGAGACGGGGCATTCTTTGGCAGTGTGACGTATGAAGAAATGCAGCAGCACATCGATACACACCAAGTGGCAGCAGAAACAAAAAAGCATCCATAAGCAAGTGTGAAATACTTCAAGATGTCGGACAAGCTGCGAAACGACGTTTTAATCTCCAGATGTCCAAGAATCTTCTCTCCGGAAAGACTTCGAGCCAGCACTTTCGGACATCTGTCGACTGCCAAAGCACCAGCTGAGCCTTCTACCCTCCGGCCCAAGAGGTCTACGTTGGATCTCTCCCTGAGCAGAGCGTGCAATGGCTGATTTGCTCGAGCCCAAGCACTCCGCTTCCAACAGTTGTTTGTCACTCTGACGGCCTGTACAGTACCAAGGTTATCAGTGAGTTTGGTCACTGCAATCCCTGCTGAGCATGGAAAATAGAAGCAGCGGCATGCTCAATCCACAGGTGGCAGTTGGATGTTGAACTGTTGTTTTCCGTTCTTGTGGGGTGACTAGGAGGGTCAGTCATGCGGTTGGCTTGAAGACAGCAGCTGCGGGCTCTCAGTTGCGTGTGGCTCGACCAATATTTCTTCTGAACATGTGCTATCATGCGCAGCACGTGCAGCTCTGCACGGCCTTGCCGTGTTCTTCCTGTGCTGTCGAGGCGATTATGACGATTTGCTTAGGCAGCCCTGCACTGCGCCACAGTACACCTGAAGAAGGCCTGCAGAAGCAGTTCCAAGCTCAGGACACGTGCTGACAACCGAAGGCGTTTTAAGTAGCGGATGGCAATGCCCGGCGAATCCAGTTGCCGAGTGTTCTCCTGCAAGGACCTGCTTCGTTAGCCCGTCTGATGTGCTCTGCTCTCCTGTCAGCTTGAAGCTTCAATCTTGCCTTCAGGAGCTCTCGTGCTTCGACGGAGAGCTTTGCAGTGAGATTTACATCAGCTTCTCGGGCCAGGTGGCTGCACGTGAGCCCGCCAGTGCTACCTCTTACTTGTGCTGCGCAGGTTTACGATGTTAGCAGCAGTAGAAGTTTGTATGGCAAGCCGATGGCTCAGATCTTCTGTGCAATCTTGGAGACTCGTCCACGAAGTCGAGGAATGTTGCGAATCGCGAGTAGGTTCCTTCATTCGTCGGGGGTGTGTCCCAGGTCGCCTCCGGGCCCGTACCATCAGCTCGCTGGGCGTGAGTGTGCTTGGACTCATATGCGAGCCGTGCCAGCTGCAATTGAACCTGTAATGTTATACTTCCTTGTACCTTAAACAGACACCCTTGAACCCAGGTGCAAGGGCACTCTCCACGATGTCGCTGGACCCTTTGGATGTTGGCCGCGACGACCTAGACGACATCTCGACTTTGGTGGAAAAGCTGCAGACACTGGCCTTTAGATGAAGCTTGAGCTGCGGTCCCCCACATCGCTTTCAATCACGTTCAAGTGCGGCAGCTCAGGGAAAAAATGACAGCTGCAGAGGCTATGAGCGAAACGCTGCGCTGTCAGAGGAGCTGCTGAACTTGAAGCGCTTGCTGTCAGGTCCGGACAGCTGTCCAAAAGGCCTTCGACGATTGGCAGCGGAAGTTCGTGGCGAAGTATCCTCGAATAGGCCGGTCGTGTGCGAGCTGGCGCTTGAGATGGCTTGGCCTTTCGAGCTCCGACTGTTTGGTTGTTTGCTAGGCTCTCGATCAGTTTAGAGTCACGGGCCACGGTGTCTCTTCAACAGTAGGGCAGTTTTCAGGTGCTCTCCGGCGTGGAGAGGATGATCATCACGACAGCGCTCGCGAAAGTCTGCAAGGAGCTGTTCGATCTTTGTGTTGTTGTTGCTAGATCCTGGCGAGGCATTGAAGTCTGAGGCAGTTCCCGCTTTTCGCAGCTGCTGATACTGTGACACTTTTTTCGCCAGCAAGGGGTTCCACAAGGGCATGTTTGCCAATGCGACATTAGCAAGACCCATATTATGCTGCTGGCCCGTTTCCGTGCACGTGGGAGGGAGGGTTTGCTCTTAGTTTGTTCATGAGTCCGCTTCTGCTGCCAGCCCCTGTGCGAGCAGGGCTTCATCTTCTCGTCCTTCTCACGCACTATAATTGTCGTCATCATCATAATAGCCCTGCTGATTCATTGTCCTTAAGATTGACATTGCCAGATTCATGTTCAGGCCGATTCTCACCTTCAGTCGCCTTCCTATTTATCTCGCCAGGTTCCTCATGCTGATGCATCAATTAAACAATAAATACAAACACAGGATTTCAGGATTCATTCCAAAGTTTGTCAACACTTAGCGGCAGCAGGTGTGGCTTTGTGGTTGACACAAGACTCTTGACTCACTACAGTAGAATCTAAGCGATAAAGGCACGCAAGACCACACAACGCACTCACTTCGAAAATACAGGGAAAGAGGGGCCGCTGCAGCCGAGTCTGCAGCTACTGCGAGGACATTCTGCACATTCCCATCCCAAGTTTCTCCTTCCTGTGCTGCGCTCAGAACACTGTTGTGCTACTGCCTCGCAGAGCAGGTTCAATTTAGGCAATCCGGCTTTCGCAATCTTTTTCATTGGGCAAGGGCATACTGCCAATATCTGCCAATACGGTGAAAACGCAGCAGAATCACAAGTTCGGCCATTTTATTTCTGCCTGCAGCAGCAAATTATGCCAGACAGGAGTCTTCTCCAGTGGAACCTTTTTCAGAAGATCACATGGAGCTGCTATCCCGGAAGCCACGGGCGTACCTCCAGTCGAGCCCCCGGCTCGTGCACATGGCACTGTGCCGTCTGTTTTTGAAAGCCGGAGGCGCAAATTCTTGAGCCCGCTGGAGTGCCAGACCCTCATCAGCATGCTGCTTGGAAGAACCTGCGGATAGCTGGACTGGCCGTATTCGGTGACTTTGCTGCTGAGTTCAGGATTCTGCAGCGCTCACACGGAACCAACTTCGAAACAAAGCTGCGGTCTCCTCTGGCAGTGGATGATCCGGTCTGGACGCCGGAACAGACGCCTGGCAGCTTGTGAAGGGAGTAAGCTGTTCGAACCCATGCAGTGGAATCCCCGAAGCCACTCGCACACGGGTCGCGCGCCCTGCTCACCTGGGGAGGCGAGAGCTGATCTTGAAGATTGAGAATCGCCTGGCGGAGTGGACGGGCTGCCCTGCTCACCCCGACGAGACTGCCTTGGTTGGGACCTTGACTCCGCCTCAGAACGAGGCCGGGGGTGGCCGAGTTCCCCGCTTGTCCTATCAATGTGGCTCTAAAGAGCTTTGGGACGTTCCGCCGGACAAGGGCCTGGGCAGGGCCTGCTGCAGCACTCCTTTTTGCTTCTTCGGAGGACGCGAAGGCTATGGTGAGCAGCCATTTGGGCTTGCACGCTGAGGTCTCAGTTGACAGCGGGCCATTTCGGGGGTGGAAACGCGCAGTAGCCGCCATTTCCCTCACGGCGAGGTCGACACCAATGCAGCCCACTGGCGCTACTGTACGGCCACGCGGCTGTAAAACCTACGGCAGCCACAAAAGAAAACCGGGGAAGCCTCAGGCCATCATCTACCTCTCCAGCCTTAGCGATGGCCTGCGTGGAGGGGAGACAGTTTTCCCTGTGGCGCTCGATCCGAACCATGAAGGCTTGAAGCGAGGTTAGCCAGCTTCCCATCTTCGGACTGAGTTGAAGCACATCCCTGCGTGATGAACACATGCTCGAACATGTTCGAGTCACGTGTGTAGACTGTGTAGACTGCACATTCAGAACGATCCGGTCGAGATCCGGTGATCAGGCCCTCCAAGTGAGGCCGAGGAGCGAACTATCGAGGCCAGGACCGGGAAGCCGAGTAAGGTGTAATCTTCGGGAACAGGAGGGGTCTCAGACACTTTGGTGCGTTCCTAAGACTGAGAAGATCTGACAAGGATGTCCGGTTCCGGCCACTCGGGTTCCCGTCATGGAAACCTGGTGAGAAAACATGTTTTTCTGATGTTACTGAGGCTGCGGGTGAACTGCTCGACATGGGCTTCGACCACACGGACAAGGAGCTGTGATTTGTGCATGTTCGTGTTCGTGTTGATGATGTGGCGACTAGCTGCTGTCACATCGAAGGTACTTGATGCCAGTCAGACAGCTGCTGCGGATGCTGCACCACGACGAAAATGCAACGGACTTCAGACTTGAAGGATGGTTCACTTGGCTGCTGTGTTTGCTGTATGCCTGAAGCAGCCACAGCTGCCAGGGTCGGACTGTGACGTTTTCATGCAGACGGGCAGATGTGAGCATTTTTATCGGAAGCCTTTGTTTGTCAGCTGTCGGGGTTGGGGGATGCAAGCACCACCTGACATGCACATGTCGCCATGTCTCAGCCTCAGTCAGTGGGCAGTGTCTCGCATGCTCCACTTGCTCATAGCACCGAGCCGGCGAAGCGAACCAAGAAGGCCAAAGTGAAAGCCCTAGCTCCGGTGGGAGGCCATGCCAACAGCTTGACACCCGAATCTCGCGCGTCCTTGATTCTTCTCCCTGGCAGCACAGGGCTTTAAGGCTGCAAGAAGCCAACAGGGTCCCTAGTGCCAGCAGCTAGTGTTTGCAGGCGTCACCCTTAGCAGCGGTCCCAGTCGCCTTCCCTTCTTAAGTCTCAAGCGCGGGAGCACGGCCCCCGACATCCAACCCACGCGTCGGAAATTCCTACCAGTCCGTTGCCAGTTGGTAGGGGGCCTGGGACAGCACCCCGAAGTGGGCTTGTTTTGCCTCCCATTCTCGGGATCGCAGCCGGGCTGAGGGATTGAAGTTTCGAACCGGACGGTGGATGAGCCAACTAGCGGGTTCTGCCATTTCCAGGACCTAAGTATACTGAGTTGCAAGTGCTTAGGATTTTGGCTGCACCCAAGGCCCGTGCCCAGCTGGCGGCAAACGATATTCTGGCTCGAGCCGACTGTGACGACTCTGGTCTGCGGGCATCTTGGCTGATCAATCGAGCCCATTCTGATCTCAGCCACCGGCATCAGCACACGAATATAATTGGAAGCTGACAAACTTGAATGGATGGCAGTGAGAGAGTAGCAATGCGAGAAGCGGCTGCGCTAGTAGTTTGAATTCAATCTTTTCAGGATGCCTCTTAGAAAACCCAAGTTTGGCATCATGCGGTCGCTGATCTTGTTGTTTGCACTGGGTTGGAGCCGGTCTATCTACACATAGGCAAGCACAAGGGAAAGCACTGCGTCCCAGGTCACTCCCTCTCAAGGCTCCGTTTGCATCTTCTGGACACGACAGGCCACAGGGCTTCGCAAAGCTGGTACTCGTAGGGTCTACAGGGCATTGGAGCTTCAGGTTCTATCAAACTTGAGCACCCGGAATTGCGGAAAGCGAATTTTTTTCGGCTCCATGCTTCGGGTGATCAGAGTTCTGCAACGGAATCCTTTGGCAGGATGATGGGGAGATCGACCGCTTCTCCTGGCATGGAGGTCGCGGTAGATTCGGTAGATCTTTGCGTGTCTGCAGGATGTGTTGCGGGTGCCACTGTCTCACAGTCCTTGAACAGGAGCTCCGCTGCGTCGAGAGGCAAGATCGGCCCAGCGAGTCCTGGCTGACTTTCGACTCTGCTTTGCCAGACTGCCGTCAGTGATTTACTGGTCTGCTGTCAGTGTTGGACCGAGTCACAGTTTGCTCTGCATCGGGAGGCGACGTGCCACCATGAAGTAAGTTATGATTTGAGAATGCTGTCACATAACTCTTAGGGTCTTAGGGCCAGGCAAGCAGAGAGCTGACTCTGCGAACTTGTTGTCCCAGGACTTCTGAGACCGGAGATGCTGGGCTGGAAGTGGACACTGCAAAAGTTTAAGGAGGTGCCGATCGACAAGCGTACCTCGACGAAAGCTGTGTGATGCGTTGGCCGTTGCGCTTCTCGAGTTCTCAATTGTCAGAGGTTCAGAATGCAATTCTGTGTGCAAAACTGAGGCAGGAGTGCGGATAAGTTGGCTGATTTCGTGCGGGGAACACGACGAGGAGCCACGAGTAGCTTTGGCTGACGACGTGTGAAAAGACTGTCGCCAATTCAAAGACATGCAAGTAAGTTGCCATCACTGTCCCTCAACTTGTGAATGGATCGATTCTATGCATGCAGGCCAAACAGTTTGGCATTGGTAGAACCATGGGTTCTTATAGTAAGTTTCTACGATCCCTCTGCAACTACGTCTTCTAGGGAGGTTCGCTTCATGGAAAGATGAGGAAGTTTCCATTGATTTTGGTGGAACTTATGCTCACGTCTGGGTCCCGTGCTCATAGTCATACTACAATCATATTTCGAAATTCCTGACATCCCAAGCATCATGGGGTCGCGCCACTACTACTCGCTGTCCCGTGGTTGTTTGGAATTGCGGCCAACTATTTATGAAGCAAAAAAATCAACAAACGGTAAGATTGGAGCCCCAAACGAAATTTCATTCCTACGAACATAGTTCAATTTATGCGCCGCATTTCCGCCATGATACTACTATTTGTGTGCTGCGGCAAATTTTGAATAACCTAGGATTTCTTCCGAGATTATTGGGTATTGGCTAGATTTGGCTAGATTCATTTAAGAGACTTTTTTATGCTTATATAAAAAATAAGATTTTATTGATAAAGATGATTTCTTTTAATTTATGATTATAATTGAACTGTATGAATTTTAATTATTCTATATATGGAATTTAGAGGATTGAATATATTTGATAAATCTTTTTAATTAAAATTTTAGTATTGATATATATCTATATATTATTACAATATAATCTGATTATTGAACATAAAAATATTATTATGCTTTTTATATTTGATGGTTCTTGATGCGAGATTATGAAAATTTTCGGATTCTGAAGATATTGAGGAGCTCGCGATTATTTGTTCTTAAATTTAAAAAAGAATTTTTAATTTCGACTTTCTTAGTCGTCATTTAGAAAGCAAGAAGAAATTGGAAATTTGTTTATATTATTCTTATGATCTTATAAATAGATGTCTTTATTCTGAATTTCAAGATAATATTTTCTTCTATGAGCAAAGATTAAAATAACATATATCGTGATTATCTAATTCATAATAGCAAGCCTCGAAATCTAAGATTTTTTTTATTTACACTTTCGTCTCGGATCTAATCTTATAGATACAGTTGGGATGATGCGATTATATGAGACCTCTAAAAGGTCTGAGAGAGATATATCTTGAGAGATTGAATTTTAATATCTTTGAGCTTGCCATCTATGATTATTTTATCCTGGAAATTTTATATTTATTCCTGGCGTTTTTTGATATCTCGTGGATATTTAAATATGTCGATATTAGAAATTATGGGTCGTATTATCTATGGCTGATTTATAGATATTATTTTATGACTGATTTACTTGGAGACCATTGCCCAAGCCGATGATCTCTAAAATTTCACGAGATCCAACCCTCGCTATCTGCTCACTCCCGTGAGTCGATCATCTGAAGATGAGCTGAAAATATACGACTATTTATATAGATAAAGATTTTGCGAGCTGACCTACGCTACCTGTTGCTTCCTTTATTTCGTGAAGAAGCAATAAAACGATAGATAATTAGTAATTTAGTGCCATAATCAAAAATATTTTATATCGTTACTTCTCATATAGTAAATGATCTAATAGGTAAGACCTCGTAATATATCATAATCTTATGTAATTTATATATGAAATAATCATAATTTATCTTTCTAAGTCAACATATATCTATTCATAATTGATAATCGATATATGGATCCTTTGAGAATATTATTTATTCCAATTTGATTTAATTATGAATATATTTAATTCTTGATATTTTGCTCTGATATGATTGATCTATCATATCGAAAATGCGGGCAGCATGCCATCTCTTCTCAGGCTAGGATTACGAGACCGATATTTGTGTTATTTCCGTGCGCTGTACGGATGTTAGTTATAGGTGGCATTTCTTGAAGAGTAATAGCACGGGTCCTTGGTCTTGCCCCTCTTTAGTTTTATTTGGATATATTCCCAGATTGGAGAGTACGAAATTCTCAAAATCCGACAAACTTGAAGGTCTCGTATTGCATGGGATCGGAATGGTAGGCGAGGGCGTGCCTGGGGGGGGTGTATTTGTGGGGATCTCATGGAGTGGTGTGAAGGGAGTGTGGCGGGAAAAAGGAAGTGTGAGGGGAGTCGTTTGGTATGATGGATGGTTGAAGGTTGGAAGGAATAACATGGAACGGAATGAGGCGAGGGAGGGTAAATGGATCGTAAAGAAGATCCGGCTAATCTTCTGGGGAGGATGAGTCGAAGAGATTATTATAGATAGATGGAGAGGGAAGATTTATGAATTTATCGGGAATAGAATGATAATAAATATCGAGAAAATAATATGGAGAGAGAAAAAAAAATATATATATAAATTATAAAGATTATATAGACTTTAGAAAAATTCAAAATCTTAGAATAACGGCACTTTGTATTTATGATTTTTTTTGGAAATTAAAGAAAATTTTAATTTCTCTTTAAAATACATTCTCGAAAGATTATCAATTTAATTTTAGATTTGGATTCGGGGTCCCGCGTGGTCGGAGGTCTAAGATTCTTGGAATTCTAATTCGGTTGTATCCTTTTGAATTAAGATTTAGGTAATGACAGGGATTCTTCTATCTATTATTTTTCATATTTTCTTCTATTCCATAGATCTATCCTTTTCTTCTTTTTACGATCTTGCGACTTTTCCATATTCCATAATTATTTTAAAATCTATTTTGCCTTGTCTCATATATATATGATTTTCTAAGGTTTTTTCTATATTCCATAATCTCTTTTAAACCTATCTTGCCTTCTCTCATATATATGATCTTGTAAGATTTTCCATTTCCATAATTTCTTTAAAATCTATCTTGCCTTCTCTCATTTATACGATCTTACAGGGTTTTTCCATAATCAATATTTCTTTAATTTTATCTTGCCTTCTCATATGTACGATCTTGTAAAATTTTTCCGTATTCCATATTTTTTTCAAATCTATCTTTAGTCTTACATATTCCATAAGTTCTTTTAAACCTATCTTGCCTTCTCTCATATATAAGACCTTGCAAGATTTTTCTATTTTCTATAACTTCTTATAAATTTATCTTTCTTTCTAATATATGCACGACCGTACAAAATATACCCATATTTCAGAATTCATTTCAAAATTGTTTTTCTTTATTTCATATATAATTCAGATATCTCCCCACCCAGCACTATAATTAGAAAATTATATAGACTATCTAACTATCGTAATAATACTTCAAAATATGTGAAAATACGAAATCGAAATATCTTCTTGTAGTATCTATTCATACCATCGGGCGTAGAATACAAGAAAAAGAATTCTCTTATAAATAAATAAATAAACAAAAATTAATAGAATCATATAGAGAAATTAATCAAAAATATAATCATAAATAAATATAATCAAACAAATACTAAATAAATAAATAAAAATAAATAACGAAAGAAGAATAAAAATAAACGAAGAATCCGAGAATTATTTAATTCAGATTAGAATAATAATCTTCTATGTATAGAATTTATAAAAATAAAAACAAAAATATCTTAAAATAATTAATCGTCTTCCATCATAAAAAATTAAACCAAAACTACCAAATAACAAAATTATAATTAATTCACTAATACGGAATTAATACGAAATACCGCTTATACAACATATCAAATAGAAAATCATTCCAACATAATAATATGTAATCTTGTTGTACATTATCTAGCTTGCTTAGATAAATATAATATTCTTTCAGGATTGAAAATACATATTGTTCTTGACCTTCAGAAAACATATTGTTCTTGTTCCTTGAATCGGCACGCTTTGTTGCCAGGCGCAGGCTTTGCTGCTAGAGCACATGATCAAATGAGCGAAATGATTGGCCTGAAGCCCTCCTTCAGGGCCTTTTTGGTCCCAACGGAATCTAATCGGGGGAATAGAACAGGTCCTTTGACCCCATTCGAGCTGTCGTGGAAACCGGCGTCGCAGGCCGGCGGATTCAAAGCGTGAAGCTCTATACCGTACAGTAGCAGAGGGGCTGAAGGTGGCCAGAAACGTCAACGGAGCAGTCAACAGGATTCCGGTTGTAGTAGCAGCCGTTCGTACCTGCAGCATGTATGATGGACCGCAAGCAACAAATTTGGTACTGATGATACCTTGGAATAAAGCACTTGGAAAGAAAAACCTCAACAACACTTTATGGCCGCGACACCTGGCTCATAAGTCGGCAGCTTGTTCCACTGCCCGCCGCTCACATCGCATGTGTAGTTCATCTTCTGCAGCAGCCGCCTGGCCCGAGGGATCCGATTGATCTCCCCGATGCTGGTGGCATCGCAGGATTTGCCTAAACCGGCGCAGGTGGCGTCGCAGTTGCCTCCAAGTGGTCCCAAAACCCAGTTCGGATCCTGAGCAGCACAACACTATCTTCAGCCGAAACCTAACGCAACCGAAAAATACAAGCAAGCACAGGCAAGTCTATCACCGAAAGGGTACTACTTGCGGCACACAAAGCCAATGGAGTCGGGGATGGAGCTGTGCCGTTGCACGCGCACACGGGCTGATTTTCCTCCCCCCTGTTCGCATCACAACTTAAGGCATTTCGATTGTAGTAGCATCCACCCACATCTGGTCTGTAAGTGGGCACGTCGTTCCAGTCTCCATCACTCACATCACACTTGTAGTTCAGACTCTCCAACAGGCGCCGAGCGCGTGGGATCCGATTGATCTCCACAATCCTCTCGAAGTCACAACCAGCATACCCAGTGTACCGGCAGTAGTCATTGCAGGTGTCGTGGAGTTCGCCCAAGACCCATCCGACCTTTGCGATACATGGCCCTAGAGTACGATAGGTGGCGCTAGCATTGGCTTCAGCATTGTATGATTCTAGCCTAGTCTCTAGATGCAAACCTGCCGCTAGAAACAACAAGCACAAGAATGAACTCCGGCCATCCGTGAAATTCTCCTTGCGAGACAAGTGGCTGGTGGAGTTGGGGGTGGAGCTGTGCCATTGCACGCACACACGGGCTGATTTTCCTCCCTCCTGTTCGCATCACAACTTAAGGCATTTCGATTGTAGTAGCATCCACCCACATCTGGTCTGTAAGTGGGCACGTCGTTCCAGTCTCCATCACTCACATCACACGTGTAGTTCAGACTCTCCAACAGGCGCCGAGCGCGTGGGATCCGATTGATCTCCACAATCCTCTCGAAGTCACAACCAGCATACCCAGTGTACTGGCAGTAATCATTGCAGGTGTCGTGTAGTTCGCCCAAGACCCATCCAACCTGTGCGACAGATGGCCCAAACATGTCATAGGCGGCTCAGTAGAGCCTTCAACGTTGCATAATTCTAGATGCTAGTCGCATTTGCTGCCTAGTTTAACAACGCGAAACATTGCACAACAACCAACAACCACAAGCAACGGACGCAGCCATCCGCGAAATTCCCCTTGCGAGACAAGTGGCTGGTGGAGACGGGGGTGGAGCTGTGCCATTGCACGCACACACGGGCTGATTTTCCTCCCTCCTGTTCGCATCACAACTTAAGGCATTTCGATTGTAGTAGCACCCTCCCACATCTGGTCTGTAAGTGGACACGTCGTTCCAGTCTCCATCGCTCACATCACACGTGTAGTTCAGACTCTCCAACAGGCGCCGAGCGCGTGGGATCCGATTGATCTCCACAATTCTGTCGAAGTCACAACCAGCATACCCAGTGTACCGGCAGTAGTCATTGCAGGTGTCGTGGAGTTCGCCCAAGACCCATCCGACCTGTGCGACACATGGCCCTAGAGTACGATAGGTGGCCCTAGCATTGAGTTCGGCATTGTCTGATTTGATTCCAGTCTAGTCTCTAGATGCAAACCTGCCGCTAGAAACAACAAGCACAAGAATGAACTCCGGCCATCCGCGAAATTCCCCTTGCGAGACAAGTGGCTGGTGGAGTTGGGGGTGGAGCTGTGCCATTGCACGCACACACGGGCTGATTTTCCTCCCTCCTGTTCGCATCACAACTTAAGGCATTTCGATTGTAGTAGCATCCACCCACATCTGGTCTGTAAGTGGGCACGTCGTTCCAGTCTCCATCACTCACATCACACGTGTAGTTCAGACTCTCCAACAGGCGCCGAGCGCGTGGGATCCGATTGATCTCCACAATCCTCTCGAAGTCACAACCAGCATACCCAGTGTACTGGCAGTAGTCATTGCAGGTGTCGTGGAGTTCGCCCAAGACCCATCCGACCTGTCGGCAAGTGGAGCAGAAAACACTCGAGACTTCCACATCCCAAATTTGAGATTGCGACCCAAACGCAACAATCGTTGCTTGGCTGCGCGCTATGAACATTGCCAACTATTGAAACCAAGCATTTGCACTGGACAGCTAGGTAACCAACTGAACCCAAAGGACATTATGCTGACCAGTGACCTCACTATGCCAGCAGTAGTAGTAGTAGTAGTAGTAGTAGTAGGTATAATAGTAATAATAATAGTAGTCTGCGTCGTAGTGGTAGTGGTAGTGGCAGTGGTACTGGTAATGGTAGAGCTAGCGGTAATGGTAGTAGTAGTGGTACTAGTAGCAGTAGTCGTCGTCGTCGTAGTGGTAGTGGTAGTGGTAGCGGTAGTGGTGGTAGTAGTAGTAGTAGTAGTAGTGGTAGTAGTCATGGTGGTGGTGGTGGGGGTGGTAGTAGTAGCACTAGTACTCGTAGTAGTACTAGTACTCGTAGTCGTACTAGTAGTAGCAGTAGCAGTCGCAGGAGCAGTAGCAGTAGTAGTAGCCGTAGTAGCAGCAGCAGCAGCAGTAGCAGTAGTAGCAGCAGAAGCAGGAGCAGCAGCGCTAGCAGCAGCAGCGCTAGTAGCAGCGCTAGCAGCAGCAGCAGCAGCAGCAGCAGCAGCAGCGCTAGCAGCTCTAGCGACAGCAGCAGAAGCAGTAGAAGCAGTATCAGTAGCAGCAGTAGTAGTCGTCGTCGTCGTGGTGGTGGTAGTAGTAATGGCAAAAGTAGTTAGATGTAGTCCGTAGAACCAGTATGTAGTAGAATGTGGTCGTCGTCGTCCTCCTCGTCGCCTCATCGAGGGTCGTATTCGCACTCGTAGAAATTGTAGTAGCAGCAGTGGTGGTGACAGTGGCCGTGGTTGCCGTGGTGGTCGTGGCGTTAGCAGTTGTCGTCGCGACGGCAGTGGTTTTGGCAGCAGCAGCGGCAGCGGCAGTAGCAGCAGCGGTAGCAGGCACAGGCGCACAAAGCAGGAGCAGGATGGGCAGGAGTGGTGGTAGTAGTCGTGGTAGTCGTGGTGGTCGTAGTAGTAGTCGTCGTCGCCATAGTGGTCACTCGTAGTAGTAGCAGTAGCGGTAGCATCGGCACTGGCAGCGGCAGTACCAGTCGCAGCAGTAGTTGTTTTGGGCCGTATCACACGGGTAGGTCAAGACGTGGTGATTTTCGGATCTGTGGAACTCTGACTGGACACGACGGGAATGATTCTGCTACCTCTGAGTCTGGCCGGAGCTCAAATGCAGAGAGTACCGGAAAGCCTGGTGCAAAACCTGTTAGAATGCTTAGGCTGCAGGGTCAAGGCGCAGGGTTGCTCAGAAGGGACTTCTGTCGAAATCATCTACGTAGGTCAACCTCAGGTTTTGTCAACTGCCCGGACCCGAAGCCAAAGCCCCTTCAATCAATCGGAACGCTTTTGAACGTCATGTGGTCTATTACCCAACAGCATGGACTGCTTCTGCAATGATTTATCGCGGGAACGGACTGTCTAGAGCTACATTGGGACGAGCTGCTGGTGTTGTTGTCGTCGTCGTGCCAATGCAGTAGCACAAGGGTTGATGCTTTTCCTGCCTGTTCGAGTCGCAGTCCAGTGCGTTCCTGTTCAGGTAGCACCCTGACGGCTCAGGTTCGTAGGTTGCGATTTCATTCCAGATGCTTCCGTTGACAAGGCAGGTTTTTCCCAAGTTCTGCATCTCCACCGCAAGCTCCTCCTCCGTGTCTACGGTCTCCATCTCGGCCAGGTCACAGCCAGAATAGCCGAGAAACTGGCAGTAGTCATTGCAGGTATCATGGAGTTCACCCAGCGTCCACATGGGCGGAGCCTCAAGCTGGTGATTGTTTTTCAAGACAGTGAGATCCCTGCGACTACTCGCAATCTCCCGGCAAAGAGTGGTGTATCTCAGCCGAGCAAAATAGATGACTGGACTAGGGGACGCATTCTTCGCCATGAATCTTGACATGCGCGGGTGTTCAGTCTATACTTGCTGCAATGGCGTAGCTGCTGTCAAGACTGCGACCAGGCAGTTGACTGAAGGCTGACAGGTTTATCGTACAACAGGAGCTGAAAGTTTTGTGGCCAACCGTCTGCCCTAAATAGGTTCTTCTGGGACAATGTGGTAGGTGATAGTTGGTGTTTGCAGGCATGAAGCTCCCCGACACGGCATGTTCAGGCTCAAAACTGCAAACAAGCCGCAGGTGTTGCTGTCGTGGTGGTTGGCACAACGGGCGCCTGAAGATCATCGAAAATACCGGGTCGGGTTCGCGTCTGAACACAAAGCTTTGCCTCCGAGCTTGTTGAAGTCGTTGACACGGATGCCTCGAAAGGCGTTGCAGAACGACGGCGAACCGTGCATCAAGGCTCACACTGAACGGCTAAAACACCTGTGAAAACAAATCTTTGCTTCCCAGCCTCTTGAAGTCGCTCAGACGGATGCTTGGAACAGATGTTGCAAAACAGCATGAGACTTCAGATCAGTGCTCATTCAACCAAAGCGAGAGGCCCACCAACGCTTGAAAAAAGGCCCTGCCTCGGAAGTTGTTGGCACGGGTACCTCGAAGAGAGTCGGAATCAATATCACAGCTTTCGCAGGGATCAACCTTTGCTAGACAAAACAAATCATCAGTCTGACCACTGCCGGTTGATGAAGTGTTGTAGAAGTTATAGGATAGATGCCAGATAGTCCAGGCTGTGAGTGGACGAACCACAACTCATTCTGCAAGCTTCAGTTGTTCATGACATAGGGGCATGGCTGCTTAGGAAACCTAGCTTCTTGCGGAATGTTGTACGTAAGCCTTGTACGCCCTGCCATTTGCACATGTAACCTTGAAGACCGTCGAGGGGCTGCAAAAACTGCAAGACTGGACGCAACCTTGCAGCACAGTGGCTGGCTGATAGTAGCTATAGCGCCGGCGTCGACGCCACGGCCTCTCTTCTGCTTAGTGCTTGGGATTCCTGTCGTATCTGCTTGATCCGCCAAGTTCTACCAAAAAAGTAAACATCAGGTCCTTTCAAAACAGGTCCCCGACCTTACATCAGAGTGAGGCGCAAATCCACTAAACATACTAAACAAACACTGTTTCAAAGCTACTCCCATGTGCGAACAATGGACCTTGACCGACGGCGGCGTGGACGGCGCTCGGCCTTCAAGGAACGGGACAACTCGTTTTCTTTTTACTTCTTGACAGCGTCATGGGTGTTCTCACACATGATATCAGGTTACTCGGATATCTTAAAGATATGGCTTACCATATGTTCTTCGGTAATTCCCGCAAACATGTTCAAAGGCTTTTTCAATGAAGGTTCTTCCGTCTATATGATGCGATGATATGCTGTCGTGATTTCGCTGCTTCCTCTCTCTGTCTCTGATACTGTCCCAAAACAAGTAAGTACTTTTAAGTTTGGGGAGTGTGTCGATAAGAATTTAAGATCTGTATGTATGTCTGGATAATTTTATCTATCTGTGGATTTCTACGAATTGTATACGGACGGATGGATGGACCGATGCCTGGATGGATTGACGGATGCATGGATGGATGGACGGGTGCATGCATGCATTTATTCATGACACATATAGTAAACCTCAAAAAGTTGGAAACCGGATTAAGGACAAATAGCGCTGGGATTCCCTATACATTACTCTTCGAGATTGAGGCTATTGGGTTTCCAACTTTTTGGCTTCTACTATAATTAATGTTTCTATTTCCTTGTGCTTATAAAACCTTCCGGGATCCAGTTCAGCAGACTCAAAACCGTTCTTCTCAAACTCGCCCGCTTGAACTTGCAAGTTGCAAGAGGCCTGCAGAGAACCTCTGCCCAGCTTGTTTTGCAACAACGCTGTGTCGTCCACAGTGCCATTGTTGCGACTGGCATCAGGGGCAACATGCATGTCTGTAAACTTGGATGAGACTGTGAGCCTGCATGCCGTGCTGTGGCAGGTGTTGAGATCTGCATTCCGCGGCTCTTTGCCATGCACCCAAGCCAACATTGCCTGGGACAGCGGTTGGGCTTGTGAACTGATGTCTTCCAAGTTATGTACCCAGGAAACAACCGTCCTTTCACTACCAGAATACCAGAACTGCTAACCAAAAGGGGAGCGCTCTCAAAGCCTCAACATACACGCTGACAGTGCTATCGAACTGCTCGGTCATGCTCGGTCGCAAGATGACGATGATCATGTTTGCAACAACACGAAACGACAGGGGAAGGGGCCTGGGCCACTTGGGGCAAGATACGGTCCAAGCTAGGAGGAAGGCCATGCCACCTCTGGCGCCTCTAAGTGCCATCTCATCCGCCGCAATGCTTTGGTCCGACAAGCTGCTCTTCGAGCCCAAGGCTACACACAAGAATCACATGCAAAGGCCCCGGGATGTCTGCACTCAATGCACAGACTTGTGACTTGTGAAAGTCGCAACACTGTGATCTAGCCTCGCAAGCTACTCCCACAGAAAATAGAAGTCCAAATGTGGCTCGCACTCTGAATGACGCCCGCACTTGGGCTACTATGCAAATGTCAAAACCAGCCAGAACGTGTTTTCCAGCGAATAAAGGCGGGGCATTGTGAAAAGCGACTGTTCAACAGGCCTTTTCACGTTCGCATTCTAGCCTAAGCAGGGGAACGAACCTCCAGGGCATGGAAATTCCGGCTCCAAGTGAGGGCACGGAAACGCCTCCGCCAAGCTCTCAGAGATATCGCCTTCTCCAGGCTTTTCCTTCTCCAGATTTCGCAGCGTAGTGCCTGCAGTTTGCTCTTGGGATGGCTCCTCATGAGTAGTGCAGACAGTTGCTGTGGCCACACGCCGCGAAACCGAAGGCCGACAGGTGGTCAAAGACGGGCTGCCTTGAAGCAGAGCCTCCATCGCTCCGCCATCCTATGTGTCTCGAATATTGGGCTTAGGGTTAAGGAGTTTAGGCGGTTTTGCGGGTTTAGGGATCACTGCTGTACATGCGGATGAGGCACTAGCACATTTTGGCGTCCATTTTGCCTGATGGTCCAACTCCGTGGTCTGCCTGCCCTCTTGCCTGCATGATCTATGACCTATAGAATATAGAACAGACCTCTGTAAGCAGATCCACCTTTCGCCTGTACAGTTCGGAGATATGCAGAAGTTGAGGTGCTGCCATGCTTTAAGCCGTAGCAGCATCCAAATCAGAGTCAATTAGAGACTCTCAATCCTCGGAGGCACTTTGACCTCGTTGTTGACTGGCGCCTTCTGTGGCTTCATCCTGATCCTGTCAAGAGACCCCCGCTGCCAGCAACACCAAAGGCTAAGCATGATCAGCAACATCGATGCGGCGAAGGCCGCGACGCTCGTCCAATACGTCTGCAGTGCACTGGACAAGACGCTTGCAAGCGTCTCCATGCCCATGTAGCTGAAAACACAGGCCAAAGCGCACACGAGGGTAGAAGCCCCGTCAAGCCAATGGTTGAGCCGCTGTCCACGCAGCTTGTAGGCAAGCGAGGCACCAATCATGAAAATCACTGGAACAGCAATCATCCAGCCCAGGATGAAGAAGCTTCCAACGAGCGGCTGGCGGATGGCTGGGGCAAGAAAGGTCCACAACACCGGACATGAGCAACCCCACATCCAAGACACCGGGAAAGAATACTTTCCCAGCTGCTGAGTTAGAGCGCTGGACACAGTCGTCTGTATGGTCTGCTCAAAGCTTTCCAAAGAACCAAACCATTCCACAATGCATCGCTCAATGATCTGACGATCGCACAGCATCCGATTTTCATGCCCACTGGAGCAGCAGTAGCAAGTCGCACTGTCCTGGTCGGGAGGCCACTACATTGCATCTATGGTTTATGCAGTTGACATGGACGTCGCAACTGACAGCAGGAGACTACCGAAAGAACCTGCAAAGCCTGGCCTAAGGCTCTAACATGTGCGTACCCAAAACTTTTTATGCAGCCCAGTCCATGCGAAAGTCGCGCATCTGCGCATGCATCATATCTACTGAGCGGTAGAACCTCCGCAAGGTAGAGAGTGGATACCACAAGGCGGCGGACCCCGCCGCAGTGGTCAAAGCGATCCTGGTGAGTATTGTCCCGCTCTCTGTGCCAGCTCTCGGGAGAAGCATTACCCCAAGCACTGCAAAGGAAAACCCCAGAAAGATGCCCATCGCCAGAGGGCCCAGGAAAACGGGTCTGACCGATAGTCTCGCCTCCTGGCCGCTGTGGCTTTTCAAGTACGCAGCAAGCTCAAACAAGCACCAGAGACCTGAGTGGCCAAGTCGACAGCAATGCCAGCCTGCTAACCAATTATGAATAATATATATATATACATATACATATATATATAATACAATAAATAAATAAACATATATATATATAGATGAACCATTTGTTACAGTACATGTTTCGAGATGAAACCTCCCTACTCGTTGAAGGAACATGGAGGAAGCTTGGAGTTCGAAGCACCAACGCACCAGGGAATCCCAAAATCTTGCCCAACAACGACCCAAGAGTCGGCTGGAATATGTTGCGTCCCACCATACCGTCAGTACTTGAGACTGCTTCAGAAAGGCGCTCATGCTAACAAGACCAGCCAACTTCAGTTCACGGTCGGACTGATGAACACATACGCGGTCGAGAAAGACAGAGGTCCCAGGCCTCCACAGCAGCAAGAGGAAGGTGGCAACAAGCAGACCGGACAGATTGCATGCAATTGCTTGCGGGCGTGAAGTTGCATAAATTCGATGGTACTGCCCCTGAAGAGTAGTCTCTGTTGAACCTTCTTCTGCCGTCTGCCCCATTGCAGCCGACAGGAAGAAAGCTGTCAGTACAGCCGCGCAGGTGCCAGCACAAAGAGCTGCCAACCCGTTATTCACAAGCAGCAGTGTGCAAACCTTCTGTCGTTTGCTGCCGTGCCAGGAGTGCGACCAAAACTGGGCAATGTGCTGTGTCACCACACTCTGGGCATAAAGGCCATCTGCATTCACTGCGGTCACATCAGACAGCGCCACTGCACGGATTGCTTGCCAGGCAGAAGTGCGCCGCAGCACATCGGGTCGCTTTGTCTCCATAGAGCTCATGAAGTCCACAACGCGGTCTAGGTTTGTTTGCGCCGGGCAGGCTTCGGACTCGCTACGTTCCTCAGCCTTCCGTCCGACAACCTCCGGCTCCATGGCACTGCAGGGCACTGCAGGGCACTGCGGCACTTCTCCTTCGAGGAGTTTCTGAAAAGTCAGTCGAGCCCGATGGCCGCTGCGGTCTCTGAATATTTGAGGAGGGCTCTTGTCTACCTTAACCCATCAAAACCTACTTCTTTGTAGGGTCCCTATAAATTCCATATTAGGGTGTATAATGCGAACCCACAAAAAAAGTAGGCTTTGGCAGGTTAAAGTAGGTCAAGACTCAGACACAGCCAATCCTCGTGGCGTGTTGGCCACGACCCCTGATGCAGTCTGAGTTCATGTACTCATGCAGCTCCAGAGACATCTGAAGACAGAACTAAAATCGCAAAGTGCTGATGGGCGAAGTTCCGAAGGGATCTCGGGCCACCGTAATGTGTGCGGGCACAGGCAGGTGTTCCGAAGCATGATCCACTGTCCTGCGTTCTTCCGGATCCGAATCTCCTCCTGGTGCCTCCCGAGAATCAGCGAGGAGATCATCCGGTGTCAGTCACTCAGAGGATAACAGACTTTCGATTGAAAACGGTCTTGGCAAGCGGCTTGGTCACTCAGACAGGTCTGTGCCTGTCTCCAATACCCTTCTTGATCGGGACGCGCCTCTGCATCAGCCGAAATTGCTCGGGATGTGCTCCGGAATGCAGAGCGGCCAAATCGTCTGCTTGCTGGTCCTTCCACCGGCTGGCTCATCGTACAGTCGCCTCACCAACTTGATCGGGGGCCTCTGCTGCACATGATGTCGGCGCTGAGCATTGCCGTGGCTGCTTTGCTGCAGCGCCACTGAATCGCCACACACCTGGCTCCAGTGAAGTCGCCCGCCAGCATGCCCAAAGTCACCTGCAGCCAAGGCATACATACTTTCCTTCGTGATGCTGCTTGGGGGCAGCAGACTGGTGTTCATGGACCTTGTTTGTAGGCAGCGCAGCGCCTTGCTACAAGACTCCACGCCAGTGTTGTAGCCCTGCTCAAAGAACTACGTGTCCGCAGCAGCGACCAACCAGCCTCCAGGCAATGTCAGGCAGCTATCACCGCCGCAGATGCTATGGAGAACCGAAGTTCCAACCAATCGACCGAACACGCAGTAGTCACATGGCATTCTGCGCTACTGAAACGATCATGTGTAGACACAGGACTTCCAAGAGGTAGCTCCAGCAACAGACAAGCCTGACTCGCCTGTTCTCCTCGTCCAACACCAAGTCCTCAGTGAAGGAGAGTCTTGTTCCAACGGTGGCTGTGTGGACATATGTTTCCGATGCTGGCAACTCCGGTTATGGACTGGAGATT
Source organism: Symbiodinium necroappetens (assembly GCA_905231915.1). Taxonomy (NCBI): domain Eukaryota; class Dinophyceae; order Suessiales; family Symbiodiniaceae; genus Symbiodinium; species Symbiodinium necroappetens. The sequence goes on along the minus strand of CAJNJA010014363.1, from coordinate 25,438 downwards.
GTGGCGTGGGGCGGGCAAGCAAACCTGCATCATCTTGTTCTTTGTACCTCAAAACTTACTGAAAGCCCACTCTGTACCCAAGTGGTTTTCGCGGCCGTCGAGGCCTAGTGCCACAAGAGGAGCAAAACCCGATCGAACGATATGAAACACATATCACAGCGCATGTGCGCTCCCGGAAGCGGTGAGCAGTCTGTGCACAAACATTTCAGCAAAGCACTAGTCGCCACCACTCGTACTGCTCCGAAGAAGTACTATTACCACTACTACGACGACATCAACTACTGCCACGACTATTACTACTGCTACGTTCTGGCTATTACTTGTAACACTGAAGACTACTCCTCCTCGTAGATGACTGTACATTGCTTGCCCCGGGACTCGCTCAGGCTCCCGGTACGGCCAACTCCGAGGTCGGGGCGCCACCCTCTGCAGAGCCGCAATTGGCACAAGTGCCAGAACTGCGCCCCAGCAGCTGTTCCTGTCTGAAACGGGGAGCTCTCACCATTGCCTACTTGCCCGAAGGAGTTGAAGGCAACCCGTGTCGCAAGTGTGCACCCTCACAAGCGCATTACCCAAGGTCCCAAGGTCCCATCTCTCGCGCTCCTTCCGTCAATAAACAGGAGGGGTGTGTGTGTGTGTGTATATATATATATAAATATATATGTATAGACAGTTTCTACAGAGATATACATAAGTTATGTGTGCATAGAGATTCATCGATAGATGGATAGACAGATAGTCTTATCACACCCAGCATGTGGCAGCCTGGCCTCCAAGGTCGGGCCCGGTTCCGCAAAGGCCGGCGCCAAGGGCGGCAAAGTGCGGAGCCGCTGGGCACGGGCCAGCGATGCCTCCGCGAGTCGAGGCAACGGCTGGCTCTGGTGCGAAGTTTGGTCATTTCTGCCAAGATAAGTACAATTATGTCATGTTCTATCATCAACATGATCATACTTGCAGCTCCGGCCGCAATAGAAAACAGCGATGCTCATAGCAGAGGCTTCGAGTTCGAGAATATCTCTAGGTATCCATCAAAGCTGGGATCGACGGCATGGCGCAGAACACGAAATGCGGAAAGGAGTGGCTGCTCGAGTCTGGCAGGGCTGGCCTGGATCTCTTCCAGTGCCATGTCCCTCTTCTCGGATGTGTCGAGGGAAGGATGCCAGAATCGGATCAGCCTAAGGCGAAGCTCTATCACTCAATGCCATGCCTGTTTTGTCGGAAGTCTCCGCAGCATCGCAGCTCAGCCTCGCACAGCACCACTCGCGTGGAGCCCGCATGATTACGCACCTGAAATGCTCCAGCGAAGCTCGCCCTCGCCCTTGGCCCTCGATGTGAATCTCTGATCTCTCTGCCTCATGCTCAAAGGAATCATCGAAGATCATGACCTTGTCCTTCTCCCAGCCTTGGCTCTGAGGGAACTCCGCCTTCACGGTTCTGGCTCAGATCTGGACCGAGTTCTGCGACCCTGTGACCATGGGCTTCGTCACTGGGGGCCCGGGCACCTCCATTCGCCTCCAACAGCGATGCCACATGCAGGCTTGTTGTCTGGACCTCTCAATCTTCGGCGACATTCACTTTATGGGATCGCAGAGACACAAGGCTGGGCCGTAGCCATCCTCTGTATGTATGTACGTACGTACGTATGTATGTATGGTAGTCTGGGCAATACGCTTAGGGTTTAGGGCTTAGAGTTTATAGGGTTTTAGGGTTCTTAGGGCTTAGGGTTTCTGGGTCATCGAAGCTGGACCTGTTGAGATCTCCTGCGGAATCTTCAGCCCCAGGTGAGCCGTCAGGCGGTGGTTCGCCTGGCAGTAGATCGCTCCAGCAGCAGTATCGATACTATCCCATATTATATTCTACCATGCTATATTTTTAAAGTTATATTGTGTTATATATATATATTATATTATGTTATATTATATTATGTTAGATCATATTACATCATACCATATCATCTCATGTCATATTCTATTATATTATGTCATCTTATATTCTTATTACATTATACTTTATTATAACATATTACGTTATATTATTATTATTGTTATTATCATTATTGTGATTATTATTATTATATTCTACTTTATTATAACATATTACGTTATACTATATTATTATTGTTATATTATATGTATTTTACTTATTATATTATATTATGTTGTATTATATTATAGTAGATTAGATTAGATTAGATTAGATTATATATTAGATTGTTGCCACGGCTGCTCGCACGCTGTTTGCTGGGAGTAACAGAAGGCATGGCAGGCCCGCCCTGCCACAGTGACGAAGAACATCTGTTCCCGGGGACAGTGCCGATAGGACAACTTCTCCAGCACCAGCCTCCGCGGAAGTGCATGTCACAAAGCTTTGCCAAAGATGCGTGTAGCTTATTACGAGCTCAGGTGCAGACAATAAAGCCAGCATCAGTAGAGCAAAGACCATAAGTCGCCATTCATGGCATCTGCTGTTACCAGAGCGGCTCTTGCATCAACATGTCGTCGCCTCCGCCAGGGAAGCAGCCTCTGGCAGCAAATCCTGGATCGCCTTCAGAGCAGCCGAGCATCGCGCCCGGCCGTCCTGACACGGGGCGAAGTTCGCTTTCACACGCGTTCTCCGCCCGCCTCGCCGCGCGCACCGAAGAGGACCACCTCGTGCCAGGCGCCTGCGGCAGAGAACAAGGCCTCTCACAGCCACAGCGGCCTCATAGACATGCCGTGGCCCACCTCGTAAGACCGCTTCGCCATCCTGGCGTCCTGAGGCCCTGTGGCCGCCCCCTTGGAGACGAGTGAAGGGACGCGGACACGCGCGGAACGAAGCTCCGCGGGCTCATAACTGGATCGGAGCATTCTAGCACCGACTTGCGTTTTCTGCTAGCAGACCAGCACTCCGAAGCAAAGGCCTGAGAGCGCTGCCGACTCTCGCCTTCAGCGGGTGAGGGACGGCGAGAGGTGCGATATTTCTGGGTGAACTTTATTAGACGGCGCTGCTTCTGAAAGAACGATACATTCAAACTCAGGTGTGGTCTGAGTTGCTTCTAGCTTGAGCAAGGCACAAGCAGCACTCGGGGCCCCCCACCCAGGGAGGCTTTGGTCCGCGAGGATGCTCGAGAAGAGGCAGGATTTCCTTCAGAGCGAAGTCGCAAGAGGGCTTTTGATTTTCTGATGCCAGAGCGGCCCTGCATGAAGCGTTCTGAAGTTGCTGTCCACAAACTCTGAGTCTCTTTTTTTGCTAAGGCTGCTAAGGCCTGCAGTCGTGACCGAAGACCCTGCCAACATCCATCTTGAAAGAGCAAAATCATGGTGCAGGCGGGTCGTAGGAGTGTAGCCAGTCTTCGACATGAAACCCACAGCCTGCAATCCTAAACTTGTATTCGTGGAAACCCTGCCACAAAGTCTATTTTGGTGCAGTCTTACATACTGTCGTACACAGGTGCATTTTCTGAAACAGCCAGGCTCTGTAGTCTACCAGTTGTTCTTAGGGTAGGTTTCAGCTCAGTCGACATCCTACAGAACCGCCTTGCTGCACCTTGGGTGCTTGTGCAGGCGATTCGTGCTCAGAAAGCAGAAAATGGCAGGGGCTTTCTGGCCAAAGGCCTGATCACTCTAGCACCTGATCCAGAGTAACGTCACCTGGACAGGCGGGTTCCGGAAGCAATGAAGCCAGGACATGACCACAGCTGCGCAACGCGTCTTCACTTTGCCTGGAATTCCAGGTCAGCCCCCGGCGGCACCGGCAGCTCAGAGCCTTGACCACCTTCGGCGCCATAAGCCTCTCAGACTCTCAGGTGCTGGATCTCCAAAGGGGCACCGCTGCGGCAAAGCCGAGCCTGGCAAGCGGGGATCCAGACGTGGGCCGTCTCGCCTCTTGACATCTGGTACACCTTGGCGGGCCAAGAATCGAATCCATGAACAAGGGCGAAGCGACAGACGACCGCGCTCCGGCGAACATCTCAAGCTTCTCGAACAATCTATCGAACGGCAAGAGTTACGCCCACAAACTGTCACTGAAAGCACGCCGAAGCATCGCAACGCCAATGTTCATGAATGTGTCCCTAGCTGCCGTGGGCGGATGGACTTATGTCAGAGTACCTGTCCTTAGCACTTGGAGGAGCTGTCCTTTCATATCTCTAGGCGGATGTTTAAACCGAAACGGTGCATTTCGGCGGGGGTGGGCCGAGTAGAGCTAGCTCATGTCCTGTCTGACTTGAACTGATGTATGCATCCCGGCGTGCGAAGGCATGGAAGCTTCTAAAGAAGGGCTTCAGAAGTTAAGATGTGGGTGGGAATGCCGTCGCAGAAATTACGGTGAAGCTCGTCAGAATCATATTTTATATAGATACGACTATTGTACGTGTATTGCGTTTCATTGGGCATCGCCCTGCCTGCTTGTCGGGTATTCTCGCATGATGCTCTCAAGGCGTTGCAAATCGCAGTGTCACAGCTTTATGAGATTAACAACAGTGACATGACGACGAGCTGAGCCTCTCGCGGCTGCCTCAAAGCCTGTGCAGGGTCCGCAATGTCAGAGATGTGTTCGTGAGTCAGGGCCCAAGGGCACAGAAGATATGGCTTGCTGTGCTGTGAACCTGTGCGTGAATCTCCGGTGCTGCAAAACGATCACGGCAACCGACAAACCAGCCTGGCATCTGGCTACCAGGGCCGATCTTGCCGAGCCTCAACCATGGACGAGTGCTGAGTTTGGGAAGCTTGGAGGCTGGAAGAACGAGATGCAATTGGTGGAGCCCTCCTGCAGTCTATGGCCCATGGCCTGGCCTGAACATGATTCCTTCGTCGCCGCTTCGATCGAAAACTTCGCCTAACTCTCGCACAACACCAACACTCGGGTTTCTGCTTGTGCCATCGCCGGCCTGTCGCGGCCAGCCTTCCTTCATACAGGATCCTGGCCACAGCTCTCTCATTTACCCGGTTTTCCGGATCGAAGGGCGCCCAGCCTGACCCGATGACCCTTTGAGGGATATGTCTTCCTCGGTGCTCAACGGTAAAGCGAAGGGGCGATCGAAGACCTCTGCAGTAAGCAGCTGGCCGATCTCCTCGCTCGAGGGTGGTGACGATCACCTCGTTGCCCTCGCTCCGTCTACCCAGCAGAACGTCCAAGCTGGAATCTGCCTCGAAGGCGCACCATGTCTAAAGGAGCACAAACTACTGGAGTTACTAGAAATAAGAAATTCGGATGACGACCTTCTTCCACAAACATCGTTTTGAAAAACTTCAGCAATTGCCCTGCTCAGCGACCCCTTCCCGGCCGAACGCCGGAGCAGCGAAGGAATTCGCATCCTTGCAGGGTGCTTAGAGGCCTATGTGTGCTTCTGTTTAGGGTTTTCAGGGCTCGGTTCAGTTTTTATTTACGATCCTTGTTCCGCCTGGTCGGATTGCGGGTTGAGGACTCAAGGCCGCGTCAAGACCTGAAAAGCCGTCCTTCAGCTGAAACCATGCAAGAGCTGCCGCCAGCGCAGGCAGCAGGCGTAGCGAGACGAGAGCTCTGTCTTTGCATCGCATCATCTCAACAGAAACACTACTGTACTTTGCGTCATGCATCCCAGACTTATCTGATGCACCCGCTCCGAGCCGTGAAGAAATTGAAATCCACATTCCCAGAAGAAAAGAAACTATCGCTGGCAAGATCTGTGTTCGTTGTTCATCAGGAGCTGCCTCGAGCCAAGCTCTGGCCCTGATCCCGAAAATTGGTCCTGAAATGCCCGGAGAAAGCAGCCCCGTCACCGAGATTGCCCCTCAGCCGCCATCAAACTTAAGCTTCACACCTCGAGCTCACGACGCATCCGAGGCGAGGCGGCCTCCAGCGCCTCTGCGTGAGAGCTGTTTTTCACTATTATATCATTTTCAACACGACAATTAGCTTCTAAGGCGATTGTCGTGACCAAGTCGTGCCGGCAAGGGGCACCCTTGCTGCAAGATGTCGCGAGCTTGGCTAAGCGGGAGTTTGGGGCAGCGAATCTCCGTGGTTTCGCGGACCCTGGAAGTAAACGTAGCAGCTCTGAGCAGACTCGGAGTCTCTACCTGCAGTGGATCGGATGCACGTCAGCTCCATGCCTGGACCCAGGGAAACATCTTCGGATCCCAGAAAGGCTGGGACGCCTGAGCGCGAGCGCCGGCCGTTCGTGATTTCTTCTTGGGAGCCGAAGTCAACCAAAACCCGCAACAACCGAGAGTCAATGCTTGCTTTGATCCAAGCCTTGGCGCACAGAATTCCGAGAACCATGGGATCCAGGCGAGATCTGGCAAATACGCGGCTGGACGTTGCCTGTATCATCATCGGAGCTTCAGGAGGGGGATTATCAGGCGGGGGACTAGGGTTTAGCGACAGTTGAGTATCTTGGAACTGGACTTCGGCCGGGCTTGCATTGGTCAAACCTTCACACAATGGTGATGATTCTTTCGTCAAGCACGTGGCAGCCTAACTGTTTCTTAGTCTTAGTCGTAGCTTCAATTTTGCGCTGCTTGTAGAAGCCGTCCTTGTGGTGGTCTCGAAGCCTTTGCCTGCCAGACTATGCCATCAGCAACGCCTTCGTGCTCGAACACCACAGGATTCGATTTGCCACGGGTCGAGGCCCCCAACATGCAAATGGGAAAAAGAAATCAGAAAACGCCGCAGAAGTTTTCCGCGTTGGCTGTTTGGCCACGACAAGGCGATTCCTTAGACGATGCTTCCGTGACCGGGAGAGAGCCTTGGCGAGGACCAGAGGCCACCCTCCACGATGGCTGCCGCCACCGCAGCTCGGAGCCCATCATCGTCCCGAACCTGCAGGAGTATCGGGTTTAATCTTGCCTAATCCGAAAGCAAAACTCAATTGCAGTCCCGTCCGCCCTCAAGCAGCCCTTTTTTGCAGAGGCTGAACACTGCAACGATACCATGCTGGAGTGCCTCCTCGAGTGACATACACAGGGCAATGTGGGCCTCAACAGGGCAACGCTGCGAAGTAAGTCATTTTTTTGCGTAGCTGCCTGCCGCATAAGACTGGTAAGATCTGCTCAGCCTCCTTCAAGTCTGGATCCATCTTCACCGCCTGCTGCAAGTGCCTGGCAAAATGTGCCCGACGAACAAGCTGTTGTACCGTGGAACGGGGCCATGCTCTTTCGTGCACATACTACACTTTGTACTCTTGGCGGGTAAACATGCTCGAAGATCGCGCGATTTCCACTCAGATGGGGCAAAGTGCGACGGTGTTCAGTTCAAACTGACGAATGCATGCTCGCGAAAGCTCCCTGGAAAGTGTATGGCAGAGCAGGTGAGGATAGCCCTGCCATAGGACACGCTGAATAGCCTGCCATAGCTTCCTTCACCCGATGTCAACGCCTGATAGCTTCCAGTAGATGGCCACTGTCCAGCAGCATCTCTGCCAAGAAGTGTAGACGCCTGGCAGCACACAGAGACTAACCGCAAAGCAGCCAAGGCAGAAAGGTCGGAATTCCGGCTGCAACTCTATTCCTCTAAGGATTACACAGCCTCGCCGCGATTTTCGATTCCACCAGCTCCTCCTCGTCAGCTGCCAGTCTCTGCAGAGAGAGAGAGAGAGGTCAAACCCCGGCAAGGGGACAGCCACTCCCATTGTCTCTACACGCGAGGGTCAAGACGCAAGTGAGCCACGGCGCTCCGAAAACGTCATTGCACCATGCAGGGCAGGCGTAGCAGCGGCAAAGGAAAGGGGGTGGGGGAGGGCGGGAATCGTCTCGATAACAGTCCACACATGCACTCACGAATCCGGTAAGGAGTCGACTCACCTGTGACGCTTCCACGGGCGCAGCCGTCATCGTAAATACGATGCTGACCACAATATGTCAATTTTCCAATTGGTCTTCAACTCGTTGCGTACACATGTCATGTGCGGTGCAACCACCCGTTTGAGAGGGAATGTGATGCTATGCCGTGATCACGTGCAGGCCCTCCGGAGTAAAGAAGTCTCTGCAGAAAAACCGGTACTTTGCGGTCTGTCCTGGATGGAAGCAGCAAACCTGGGAAGCGGCAGCGCAGGGTTGCTCTACAAGTTTTGGTTGCCGCTGATTGCAAGATCGATGTCCTGCACTGCTACATCTTGGACCGGCGCAGCTTCACTGCGGAAGTGTACTCGTCAGCGAACAGCGCACGCACGCCTCACGTGGCTGCAAACTCCGACAGCTCGTGGCCGACGACGGACGTCGTACGATAAGAAAGTCTCTGAGGCATGCGCCTTCTGCCCATAAGGTTCCGGCCATCACTGCAAGTCTAAAACTGCACGTGGTCTGCATCTTTCAGTCGTTCCAGAAAAGTTTCTGATCGAGGATGATCGAAAATCATGCTGGCGGCTTAGGGCCCACTCGGAATATGAGACGCACACACGATCATTGTCCGCAATTCGATTCGCGAGCCTATTTACAACGGTTGCGCTGCGGAGATGTGCAAGGGCTCATGCTGCCGGGACCCTTCAATGTCACAGCCGGGTTCAGCACTCGGTACCCCTGCCCTTTCTCGCACTGCAATGAGACGGCCATTTCGGGCTCTCGTCCATAAGGGAAGGCTGCCACCACTGCGTGGAAACCGTTTGCTTTAGACCGTAGCAGGCAAGCCTTCCACTCTCAAGGCTGGAACTGGAAACAGCACGCAGACGGCCATCAGCACTTTCAAACGCCCAACTGAGGCTGTTTCCGCGCTAAACTGAGACGCAGTCTAGCAAAGTGGCTGAGGGTGCAGGGGCGCTCTCCTCAAATGCCCTTGCTCCGCCTTCCCGCGCTCAAAGCTGGTTCAGCTGATCTGTGCAGACATTGCATCACGAACAGCCGAACAACGGAACGTTTTTAAACAATTTTGCTAAGGCTGCACTTGTGGCACCGTCACCTCTCGGCGATTTCGCAGCCTCGGCCAACAAGCTCATTCCAGCATCCATCTGCAGTCCGAATGTTGGGAGAATTGGCAGGAGGATCATCCGTACAGTAGATCAAAAAGTCATCCGGACGTGTTATTCCTCGCGACATTGCGTTCATCACACCCTGGGCCTGGAAACTTACCCCCATCTCTTGAAGATGGCCAGAATCGGAGCTGAAGCCCTGCATCGCGAGAACTACCCCTTCGCCCTCACTCGGTTCCATGTATTCATGTAAGCATGTATGCACATGCATGTAAGTCTGTCCGTATGCACGTATGCTTGCATGCACATTCATGTAAGAGGTATGAAAGGTAAACACTCTGCAGCCGACTGTTGCGGGTAGGCACCGGGCAAGATCGGATCTGATTTTCCCCGCGCTTTAGCGGAACGGCTGGCAGGCAGGAGACAAGGTTGCAGATTTACAGATGCTTGCAAGCACCGTTCTACACAAGCCTACCGAAAGCACCTTCACTCATCAGTGGTCTCATATGATGAACATGCTGTGACAAGATGTACTGCACAACGCGCCAGCTTGGCAAACTTCATGCGGCAAGACTAAGGTTCCGGAGCTCAGAATGCAGGGCGCACCCAGAACCGACGCTTCTTCTTCTCGCCCAAGTCGTTCATTGTCTTCTTGGCTTCCCTCACCTGTGCAACTTTCAGCGCACAGTCCAACCGGGAGGTGGGAAGCGAATACTTTTCCCTGCTCATTGAAGCTTCAGCAAAAAGACACCGGGTTGCTCAATTTCTGAGCCCTCAAAAGTTCTTGGAAGCTTTAGGTCCAATGCTGCAACACCCCTTGATGCAGGCCCGGTCTGCCAACTGGTTCATCTCCTCTTCGATGTCCGCCGCCATCTCGTTGCTCTTGGCCTCCAACGGAGGAAACTTGATAGTGGCAGGACTGCCATTCATGACCGATGACGGCAATGGTCAAACCATGATATTCCAAGTATTGTGATGAGGTTAGTCTGGCCACAAACGTTGAGTTGTTAGGTGGCGAGCTTCGGGTGGCTGCGTTAAGCTTTACTTTTTTCGAGGGGCACCGCATAGAGTTGAATCCATCGAGCTTGCTCCGCCTGCTTTTTTGGGATCCCTCCATCCTTAAAACTCCTTAGAGAGAAAGTCTCCTAAAACGCTCAGGGCTTCTCATACAGAGCCCGCAGTTTGAGTGAGACCCTGGTAGTCTGCTCTTCACGGAGAGCTGCTGGCCTCTCGTTCCTCGAGATCTTCAAGCTCCGAGCGCACATTCGCCAGTTCTTGCCGGAGGGCCTGAGGCAAAATACAAGTACGTGTGCGTACACAGCCTCGGCCGCCATTTTGGCCACTCGGGTGGCCTCCCGCTCCCCTGCCCCAAGCAACCCAAGCAAAAAAGGTGCCGGCAGCTTCGACTTCTCCGGCACGGGCAAGTCTCTGCCGTGCCTGGCCGAAAAGGAAGCAGTGCAAGCACTGATTCAGGACCGCGGTGCTCTACAGTGCGGTGTGTTCGATTTCGTGTTCTCGTTTGTTCTCGGGCAGAGCAGCAGTTTTCCAGGTAGCACACTCGACACGTCGCGTGTCTAGGTGCAAAACAGCAATTTGCACGCGACTTTAGTTAAAATACACACTGTCGCGCTTACTCGCTCACGCGCGCTCGGATGAGAGCACGAAGATGGGCTCTCGGAACGCTGCCCTGAGCCTTCACTGCCAGCATGTATGTAGGAGTACCAGATGTCGCACAAGCCGAACAAAAGTAGGGACGTCGCTCGATCGAAAAAAGTGCTCCCATTGCAACGTACAGCAAGATCAGTTTTCCTGTCAACGATTTGGATGGCTTCCGCTCATCGCTTGTGCTGCGGCCTGCCATGACTCTTCATCGTTTTTAGTGCGTTTCTGGGCTTTCGTGTGCTTCGCTTTACATGTCCGGCTTTTGGAATTGTCGTGCTTCCCTTCCCAACTCGTAGAGGCAGCCCTGGCCGCCGAAACACAATCTTGGCAAGCACGATAACAGGAATCTCCATCCCACTCCTCCTCGTAGCCGCGTTGCTGGTCATCAAGTTGGTCCTGACAACATCATGAAAGCTGTTCAGCAGCTGAGCCTCCGAAGGAAGGCACCACAGGGCAGATTCAGGCATGAACCAAACTCACTCACACCCAGGCTCCTTGGTCCTCTTCCGTGCCTGGCTTCAGACAGCGACTGCGAAATGGCAAGCATGGCAAGCGTTCGAAGAAGGAAGAGCCCGGAAGTAGCAAGAGAAACTGGTGCATCAAAACCGATACTTTTTATCACCTTGTTGCTGTCCAGGTGCGTCGATCTCCGCACCCATGGCCTTCTGCACCCTATCCAGCTCAACCTGGCATTCCAAGAGCTTCGCGCTCGTGCCCAAAAAAGCGTGCTTGTGGCATTTGATGGTGCGCTGTGACTGTTTGAATGCTTGCGTTGAGCTTTCTCGTGCTCAGGCATGGGCTTGCGCTTTCACCTACATCTAATCGTCATGCTGTCGGGGAGGCCGAAATAGGCTGTTCGCTTGTTGTTCCAAAAGCTATTCAGAGAAGCCGTGGCACACGCTTCTATGTTGTTCCTTGCTCCTTTGCTCATCCGGTTGCTTTCAACTTGTATTTTTGTCGACATGAACCACACGACATCTTCACAGACATTGGAAAATCCCAATGCCAATCCTCCTACAGTACAGTGTCTGGGCAAGGTGCTGACTGAATCACTCTGTATTCAGATGTCTCCTTCGCCAGTTGACTCTTCCCGCTATGGTGCTCTTTGCAAATTGACAAAACACCCTGACAGCCCGCGAGCCGGCCCACTGGAAGCGATGCAGGGCAAGTGTGCCGGCATCGCACTCTTCTCACGGAGCTGGTGCGACAAACGCCCTACCTCCTTCAAGTGTGGACAAACTGAAGCATTTTGGAAGCAACAACAGTACACAACATGGTATCCCGGCAACGTACTCCCAGGAGCATGCTTGTAAGAAATACTGTACCCCAGGCAGCCATGGTCGCAGCAGGCTCCGTCCTTGGTAGCACTTTTGAGCTCGTTCCTCACCGTACGAAGCTCGTCATGTGCCTGACAAAGTGATTTCAGAGCAGGGCCGTGCCTTGCCCACCCACCCCTTTCCCGAGCCCGGAGCCCCCACTCGCCTTCTCCATGGCTGCGCGGTAGGCAGCCGCTTCGTCGGAATGTCGCTTGCCTCGAGCGTCTGGTCTTAGTCTAGCGTTAAGATGTGCATTCGATCCCTCTAGCTGACAATCACCAATTTTTGCCGGACCTGGAAACCTTGAGAAATCTTTGATCTGACTCCTATGAAGTTTTCTGCTCACTCCGGCCCAGCCTGCTCTACGATCGCTCTGCAACACCTGCATCTCCTCTTTCAGATTGGACTCGCGCACGCGGAACCTGCCAGTCAGAAGTCCAAATGCTGCAGAGCTTACTGCTAGCTTCTCAGGGCCAGCACCCGTTCTGACCAAAGGGGTCACATGAAAGTAGAAACAGATGAATCTGTAATCCAACATGCGATTTAAAGCGACATATTGAAGGCAAGCTACATCTTGCATAACGGATAGAGACATGGCAGACTGCCACAAGTTATCAGCTTTCATTTGCCCTTGGATTACCTTTTCTTTTACCATTTGCTTCCAGCTCCTAGCGGCTCGCCTTTCTTTGACCGTTTACCCGCTGCTGCTCCTTACCTTTTTTTTCAGGCTGACATCTACCGCACAGCAATCGGCGTCAAGGCGATCTTGCAGATCAAAAGACAGACCTCGAGACATTGGACTCCAGCTCCTCCGCACGAGCTCGAAGGCCTCGGGGTGCCAGATTCTCGGGCTACAGCAATGGAACGCTCAAGAAATCATACCTCTAAATCGCATACGATAAAATGAACCGGAAGAACTACCTCCCGCTCAAGTTTCGCAGACTCTCCAGAACTTCTGAGGCGTGGACTCGCCATCTCGAGCTGCATAGCATCGTAGTTCTGTGTCTGTGCACACGGGTACGTAACAAAAATACACTGACTGCTTTCACACCAGCAGGCTTGCCATCGCGTCTGCACGTACGTTCCATACGGAATCTGCGGCAGCCATTTAGACGAAGCACTTGCGTCTCAGACTTGCCTTCTCGTTCGTCTTTTCTTTCTGAGCCTCGAATATGCCGGACACCTGTCTTTGCTGTGAGCTGCAGCCGTGCAAAAACATGAAGCTCGATACCATCGCATGCATTCAGGCCAAACAGACATCTCAATTCATCAAGCTGGACGACTCGCCAAATGGATCGAGCAGTGAAGAAGTCAAGAGGCTCTTACCAGCGTTTAAACTTATGACTTTCTGACCTGCGAAGGGGACCTGACTTTCTGATTCCTATCTACCGGATGACCCAAGCTGTTCCGAGACAGGGCGTCCTTCTCTCCGAGCCGCTCGATCGCCTTCACCGCGACCTTTGCTTAAAGCACACCCGAAGCAAGACTCACAGAACCCCTCAGAAAGCTCCGCCCGAGGCTGGAAAAAGCATCGTTACACGAGTAGAACAAGTGTCAGAAGGAGTGGAAGCCGGTAGACATTGCAAACTGCTACTGATCGGCCAGTACTACTTCACTACTTTGCTGCACAAAATCCAACGATGAAAGGCAGCAAATTCTTCTGGCCATCGCAGGGAGTTGTGGTTAGGCAGAGGGTTTGTTTCTTTCTGGCTTCGTTTTTGGACAGTACATGCAAGTGGCGACTACGGGGGCGAGGCACGAGAAGCAAGCTTTGTTGGAAGGAGTAACCGCTGGGAGTTGATCCCAATTAGTTTGGGAAAAGCTGCTTGCTACGTCGTATGTCTTGCCTTTGAGATTTGGGAAAGGGCGGCATGGGGACGGGTGAAGTGTTTGTGTGCGTGCACGCAGTCGGGCAGGTACAAGCAATGGATGGACACCCACACCTGACTCGCTGGGTAAATTTGAGATTTGCCGGCGGCTGCCTTCAGGGCAGGAGAGCGGGACAAGTAATCCTCGCCAAAAAGTCCTAGGATCCAAGTCTTGCAGGCCCCAGTCGCAGAATCGGCCCGTGCAGCGGCCGTCACTGTATCCAGCTCCTTCTCCAGCCTTCGACACAAAGTTGCGTGACATCTTCCTGACTTTTGGGAGTGTTTGAAAACCTGGGCTCCATGAAGGCTTTTTCAGATTCACAGCACATCAGCGCAAAGGACGAAACCTCACGATCTCGTCTGAAAGCGTGAGGCGAACCTGGCAGGTGGCTTCCATGACTCCAGCTCTTTAGGTCGGGGTAAGCCAGCACTGCAATGTACACGGAGTCTGGTGCCGTATCCAGGCTCGACATCTGGATTCACGTACACAGGTCTGTCTGCGCGGTTGACACGGGGGAAGTATCTCGTTTGCAAATCGTTGGGCAGCAGAACGTCGAGTCCTGTGACACGCATTCTATCAGGCCTTCTTGTCGCGGCTGGATTGATTGCGAAGCTCCTCTTCGTGCACAACTGCTGAATGTCTAGAAGCTACTCGTTGCTGCGGTACAAGTACGAAGTCACGAGTCCGTCTGCTCAAGAGACGAAGGTGCCGCGTTCTCAGAACCAAACAAAGACTGCCAGGAGACCCCGATGCCTCCAGTGAGTTGGACAGGGTTTTGACGTTGACTAAGAGGCTTTCGACCTGCACACGACACACTGCCCTGCACTCTGCAGCATGAGGCAGCCAGCAATAGTGTGGGCAATGGCTAAAGTGCTAAAGCATCTGAAGCTTACGGCTGCAAAGGGGGCATCACAATCACAAGATAGCTGCCGACGCAAACCTGTCCATCACACAATTCGCGTCACTGCATTGACACGCGTCATCCTGCAACTGCGTGCCTGGTTCACCGGCGTGGGAGGTGCACTGCCTCTTCTGGAAGCGGGGAGTGCTAGCGAGGAAACGAAACTTCTCGGCACCAGGGATATGCAAGCAAATGCAAAATTGCCAGACAACGCGGGGCAGTTGCCTTGGCTGGCTTGTTTGAATTTCCGCATGCTTCTCCCTTTCCAGCACGCTGCCGTTCCGGGCCCGTCTTATTGAGCTGCCCAGGAAAAGTCTCGGCAGGCTTTCTCGTACATGCACTCGAACTATCCAGTCGGTGCAGTCGTCAGCTCCACCCATGGCCGCCCCCTTTGCCTTTTTAGCCTCCTGCACTGCAGCTTTCAAACGTTCGCTCGCATCTTCAGGTCGTCCACCTTCATGGTTGGGCCCCTCGGTGCTGTTTGGTGCCGCTCGCTGGGTGCTGCTAAGGGGGTGCCCCGGCGCATGGCGCGACTGCTCCGCGCTACCTCGTCCTGTCTGCTGCTGTTGCTATTGCTGCTGCTGCATCGCTGGGTGGTCTTTCTGTGACGGCTGCCGGCTCTTGGGAGGCCCCCAAGCGCATGCAGTGCTGTTCTGGCTGGTTCCCTTCGCCCTGCTTTCGTCGTCGCATGCTAGCCTTTCTGCCGCAGCTGCTCTGCTCGCAAGAGTTGTTTCCAACCATCGCCAGTGCGACAGCTGCACGGATCCACCGCTCGCGCACCCTATTACTTTTCTTCTCTACTTGTCTTCTACTGAGATTCTACCATGGCTTTTTGGGTCTCTTGCTAGAGTCCCGAGCCTGATATAACAGATCTGAAGGTGTATCCAAGGCACCCTCATGTTTTTGCCGAAAATGAGCCAAAAACATGCAAAAACCAGAGAAACTTTAACGGCGTTAACGTCAAAGAGGCCACGTCGTGACAGGCAACGGTGCTTCCAGGCCTGCAGGGTCCAGTGGTGGCAGATCCTCGTCCTCCTCCACCAGTTCCATCTCCTGCAGGCATGGAACGGGAACAACGAAGGCAAAGGGAACAAGCATCCGTGCTCTTTGCCCGCTTCTGCCCGCACTTTCACACAATGTCCCCAGGTGCGCTCACCTCCTACTTAGGCCATTCCGAAGGGATGTGCTGGCACTGCAGATGCTGATTCCGATTCATGCAGCCCCACATCATGCAGTGAGACTGGCTATTGCTTGCATGGTGTTGTTGCCTTAGGTCTGGTTTTCCTCACGGTTGCCCGCCTACCTGGCTCTTGGTGAGTTGCGATGCCTCACATCGTTTTCGTGGAGATGCCAGCTTCTTGGGTCGGCTGTTGAAGAGATCCGTGCGCAGGTTGCATTGGCGACCACCACTTCTTCTTGTGCTGGGCGAATCCGCAGTGGCTGGCAACGGTAAGCCGCAAAATAGAAGTGGGCTAATTGGTCCCTTCCTCTTGCTGACACTAGCATGTAGATCAACCGAGTATGCTTCAGAGACTTATTGATTAAAGGCTTGAGTTGATCATTCTGACAGGTCCCTCGCACTAAAATCTCCACGATCAAATTTTGCGACAACATCAGAAAATTATTTCGTGCATGGACCCACCCCGCTCTATGTTGCCCATCTGCTTTAGTTTGTATCCCCAGTTGTTGTTCAGAAGAACACGTCGATCCACGCCAGGTTGGCTTTCCAAAGACATCACCCAACGCAGCACCACCTGTGCGACCAGACTCGGGTCCAGGTGTTTTTTTGGTAGCTTTTTGGGTTTTGTTCTGTGTATTGTGTTGGTTTTCGGTTCGATCCATATGCAAAACTTGCACGAGTCACAGGGATTGTGACAACTGAGGCTGTATGCGTCTTTTGGTGTATTTTTATTGTTTTCGGCCTACTGGTCTTCGGCCCTCGATCGGTCACTCAGTGTGTAAATCCGACGGTCCGGCCCCGCCAGTCTTCCCGGTTGCCTTCCGTGCCAGTTCAGCTCTGGGCGTCTCGGCTATATGGCTTTACGTTCTTGATGGCACGATGTTCTTTAAAGCAAGCTTGCACGGTCCAAAAAGGGGGGGTTTGGGCCTCCAGGACGGGTTTTGAAAGGCCTCATAAGAGTTATGTTTTTGACTTGAAATCGCAAATGACCAAACAGCGTTCTTGAAGGTACGACATTCACTAAAGCACGTTCGCAGGGCTCAAGAAAGCGGGGGGGTTGGGGGTGGCGCAGCCCCCCCATTGGCAAACGCAATCCAAGGGGACTGGCGGTTCATCACATCTTAAACTCGCCCTTTCATTTGGCGATTCTGGTTCATCATCTATCCTAAACAATTCCGGTTCATCATATATCTTGAACATGCCCCCTCATTTGGCGATACCGGTTCATCACATATCTTAACGACATCCCCTCACTTGGCGATTCCGGTTTGTTTGTCTTGTATCTTAAACATGCCCCCTCGTTTGGCGATTCCGGTTCATCATACATGTTGAACACGCTCCTTGAATTGGCGAGAACGGTTCATCATGCAAAAAAACATGGCCCCTCCTTTGGCAACAACGGTTCATCATATCTCTTGAACACGCCCCCTCATTTGGCAATTCCGTTTCACCATATGTCTTAAACATGCCCCCCACTTGGCGATAACGGTTCATCACATACCTTAAACACGCCCCCTCATTCGGCGATTCCTGTTTGTTTGTCCTATATCTTAAACATGCCCCCTCGTTTGGCGATCCCGGTTCATCATACATGTTGACATCATACATGTTGAACACGCTCCTTGAATTGGCGAGAACGGTTCATCATACATCTAGAAAACATTGCCCCTCCTTTGGCAACAACGGTTCATCGTATGTCTTGAACACGCCCCCACATTTGGTTCACCGTAAGTGTGCATACATATATATATATATATTTTTTTTCTTATTTATATATTTATTTATTAAACATGTCGCCTCATCTGGTGATTCCGGTTCACCATACCTTAAACACGCCCCCCTCATGTGGCGATTCCGGTTCACCATATATCTTAAACATGCCCCTCATTTGGCGATTCCGGCTCATCAGATATATCAAACACTGGCGGACCGACTGACTGACTGCCTGGCGCTCGGCGAATGGCGAATGGACCAACCGACCGACCGCCCGACTGTCTGACAAACCGGCGTGCTTGCGTACCGACCGCCGGATCGACTGACCGACTGACTGGCCTGGGCGCTCGAATCTATTCAGGCGAAAACCCAAACAAAAATACACCGAAAACAACAAAACAAATACCCAAAACGAACCCCCAACCGCCAGACTCACGTGCGCCGTGCAGAGACCGCGAGCCGGCATCGCCTCGCGCCAGAGCACGTCCACGATGCCACGCGAGTCCCGCAAGATCAGGAGACTACCGTCGAAGTACCTCCCAGAGCCAGACAGAGCCAGAGAGACGCGGGAGCCGACGCCCTAAGCCGAGCCCGAAGGAGCGCTTGGCTGGGTCACGTGATGTTCATCTCCCGATCTCTCTGCATCGCTGGCCTCGGTGTCTGAGCAGTTTGGGCCCCTGTGGGCCACGCGTCCACCCAACTGCCGGTCCCTAGGTTCCGGGCATTGTCAGCTTCAGCGCATCTGATCGCGTGGCTTTCGGCTTCTGGCAGCGCTCCAACGCAGACACGGAGAGAGAGAGGGAGAGAGAGAGAGAGAGAGAGAGAGAGAGAGAGCGAGACTTCGGAGAGATGGAAGCCCGCGCATCGCCTCCCGGAGGCGGTTGGGGCCGACGAGCTGAAGGCGGCCTTGGAGTGTGATGTGGTCCTGCTGTTGGCCCCACCTGTGGAGAACTCCAAAAAGAAGGGCTCTCTGAAAGGCTCAGCAACATCCCACCTCAGCTGTGTCTCGGTGGTAGTGCGCCCGTCCGCGGCGATGTGCAGCACCGGGGAAGCAACGACGTCCATGCTCAGCATCCTGTGCTTCAGCAACCCGAGCTGATTGTGAGCTGAGCAGAAGTTGGGGAATGCTGAAGTGGTGGGTGGTATGGCTCCTCCCAATGTCGCCGGTGTAGAGATTCAGAAGCATGCGGGGAACGTCTCCGTGCAGCAACCTCAACCACATCTCTCGCATGTTCTGGTGCATGTTCTGGTACAAAGCTCCCACGCGAAAACCGAACATTGCGATTTCCAAGCCCGCCACCCTTTCTGAGCGTTTTCCTGCAGCAGACAATGTCTCTCTGGTCAACGGGTTCCACAAGCATCAGCTGCTCAGACACTCTCGGACCTGCGGGCTGGTGACGTGCCAGGTGCCCTCCAGGTCTTGGATCGAAGACACCTGTGAACCGAGAGACGAAGATCTTGACCGTGCTGCAACACACGCTGCCAAGTGTATGCCTATGTCAACAACAGCACTTCCAAGTGCTTGACAAACCATTTCCAGACTGCAAGGTCAAAACAAGATACCCGAGCGATCTGCCAGGCATTGCGGTGTAGTCCCCTCCAGCGCTGCAATGGAGGCCTGGCGTCCATGACCGCACCCTCAACCTGTAGCCAAAGGACAAAGGACTCCGCCTGCGTAGGGTGGCTGCCCAGCTTCTGTTTCAGGGATCGCCAGGGTCCCCGAACCGGAGCAGCGACGTTCGTCATCCTCGGAGAGGCGACAGATAGATGCTTTTCAGCCTTCTGCTTACTTCAACGATGGCCACTGGGCCGGCATGATGAGCTCTCCAAAGCTTTGCTGATCCATGGTGACATGATGCTCTTGCCGGGGACCGTGCGAGAAAGCTTCGAAGCTACGCTGGCCGAGAAACCTGCACTGGTGCCCAAATGCCCGGGCCGCAACTGTCAAACAGTGACACCAGCGAGCGCCACGATGTCTCGCTAGCTCAAGCATGATCAAGCTTCACTCGCATTCAGTATTCAATCCGCCGAACTAGCCTGAGGAGCCGCAGCGGGCCGTCACAGGTCGAAAAATACAGATGCTCTGCCATGCTCAGTCACAAAACCGGAAGCAGGTTGAAAGAATGGGAGTGGCACACTCACACACACTCCAAAAGATCGAACACAAAAAACCGGGAGCCTTCCTGCAGCGAGGGCACCCAATGCCAGACTCGAAGTCAACAGCCTGGAACCAAACAAAACTCTCGAATTGATGATGAGATGGCATTTCTCGTCACGACCATATTGCTGCCATCGCCACCACTACCACCACCACCACCACCACCAGCAGCTCCTCCTGCTGCTACCACCAAGTCACGACTGCCACTACTACCACTACAACTGCTACCGCTACTACCACTACTATCACCACTATGTCACTACGACTCTCACTACTATCGCGGCTACCAGGACCACTACTCACTACTGCCGCTACCACCACCACCATACCACCACCACCATACCACCACCACCACCACCACCACCACAACCATAGCTACCCCACTACTGCCACTACTACCAGTACTACCATTCCTACCAACACTACTACTCATAACAAAAAAGGAGAATTACTACTAACAATAATAATAATATAAATAGTAATAACTGCTACTGCTGCTGCTACTGCT
>CAJNJA010014362.1:0-12235 GCA_905231915.1 Symbiodinium necroappetens | reverse complement strand
CTACGACGACGACGACGACGACTGTTCTGCTGCTGCTGCTGCAGGCTACCGCCAGCACTACCAGTTTTATCTGAACTGAGGGCCGGGCGAGGGCTAGTCAGTGTTTCCGTGTTTGCAGCTGTACGATTCCGAAAATGCAAATCAAAGCGATCCTAAAGGCTTGTCTTCGCTGAAAAAATTCTCCGCCACTGGTTAGCAGGATTTGAAACAGCAAGCCAAGCATGCTAAATCCTGAACTGAACTAATCTACCTCCAGTACCTTAAGAAACCCATCTGATTCCTTTCTTCTTTTTCTTCTTCTTCACCCTTCACATGTGAGCACGCAAGCTGAGACAGGGCCGCGTCTCAAGCCCAACCTGTTCATGTCTTACAACACTCGCTGCCCTCCCCGAGACACAAACCTAAAGGTGCAATGACTCTGCAGCTGGGAGCAGGGTCGGCCGTGTAAGCAATCAAGTGTTCGCGGAGGAAGCACAAGCGGGCCAACCCGCGCATCAGCAGAAGATGAAGTTTGAGTATTATATCGAGGAAAGCGTGCGCAGCCCTTTCGAGCTCTCCTTTGCCCTCTCCCAAACCGGACATGGGAGCCTGCCCACGGAAGACGTGGTCTGCCTGCCTCGTTGAGCTTCGAGATTCATCAGGAGAGGACGCACCATCTTAGTCTTAGTTACTTACATGGTCACCGTGACGCACATTTTCAGTGGTCGATGCATCTCTTCGCTCGACACGTGTGCACGATGCCAGCAGCGTGCGAGCAAGATCTGCGAGCAAGAATCTTGCAGATGGAGGCATTCACAATTAGACCCCCTCTCTCTTTCTGGGTTTGCCCTTCTCTCGGCATGTTTTGGCTTCGCTCTGAATCGAAAATACAAGGCGGGCCGCGAGAAAGGAGCTGCTCATAGAGCTCCACTTCCCTGTCACCAGGCTCCCTCGACATGCCCACGGAGGCCTGGGAGGCCCTGGCCCAAAGCGGAGCTCATGGCACGCTGTCGGCGGTTCCGGGCCCGACCCTTTGCACAGCGTGAAAGGGTGAAGGCTGGCAATTGCAGATGGCCTGGGGGCCTAGAGCATGGCCTTTCTGCTGCTTGCTGGATCAACGCTCCTGCTGGCACATTGTGGCTGCTGATTGCCACTTTGCCCAAACCGATGTATTTTCTCTGTGGAACTATGCAAGCTACTCTCACTGATGCTTTGAGCGACGGAGTTGAAGAGTCGCATATATGGTGCGTGGCCTACAATCAACATACCACAAGAGACCTAGCGTGCAAGCCCGTGTTGCTCACGCTGCGCTCTGCCCGCACACCTGCCAGTAGCTCCCGTCACATCCGCCTGAGCCACGAGCTGCCATGCACAGACGTAAAAGTGTGACTGGCGGAGCTCAACGAATCGGAACTGGGTCTTTCACCAGCCACAGCAGAACAGGCATCGCCTCAAGTGCGCATTCGGCCTCTCAGCTCCAGCGACACATGGGCTCAGGCACTTGTGCTCGGGGCCGCGGCATCCGGCAGCTGTGGGGCAAGATCATCGCAATGTCCTTCAATATGTCATAACTGCAGCAACCAGGCACAAGCAGTCGCAGGAAAGTAGCCGCAGAAAGGGCATGGGCATGAAGTGGAGCAGAGTGCACGACGGAAAGCTCAGGATTCGGTCCGTGGATGCTGCTGAAACTCGAGTCCAAGCAGTACTGGGGTCTACGACAGTCGTACCTCCAATGGAGATTCGAATTTGCGATGCCTGCACAAAGCCGCGCCAAAGCTCGCAGAGCTGCCTGCGAACTTTCCACAAGGCTTAATCGCTTTTGTTGCAATCGGGCTCCTCTCGTACCAGAAATCCGTCATGACAAAAGCCAGGTCGGTCCCTGGCAGAGCATGTGCGGTGCCGGCCTCACCGTCGCTCGGTGACACTGCCAGGGAGAGAGCGGCGGCGCTGAGCAAAGCTCTTGCTGCCTGCCACCGCGCCGCCAACTCGAAGATTAAAGCAAAAACGAGCATGCCCCATTCCCGCTTCCGCCTCTGCCATTGCCGACCTGGAGATGCTCATCCCGGCGACATGCGCAGCCCTGCACAGCGTCAGCCACTTAGTAAGTGCCCGGCAACTCTGCAACCCCTTGGCGTAGCGCCTGTTCACGAAACAGCCGCAGCTCAGACTTGTCACTGACTCCTCTTACTAGCAGAAGAGCAAAAAGAGCAGACGAGTTTCTTCCGGCCCAGCAAACCGGAATCCTCCTTTCCAAACCAATAGCCGCACCCTCTCCGAAGAGAGAAGCTGTTGTCGAACGTCTCTCCACAATGCCTGCTCCGGCGGAAGCATCGCCATGTTAATGCCATTTCATGTTGCTCGGGATGCGCAGGTCAACAGATACCAGCAGCTATGTAAGCCAGCGCCGGCCAACCAATCGCTGGGTTTCAGGAACTTCAACGACAAATCGCGCAAGAATGCCGAATCACTCCTAATGAGCCCCACTCAATGACACTTTGCGTTCAACCCTGGCCCGGGACCATTAAGTCTCCACTCTCCTGAGCGAGGCCAAGCTGTGCCGAAGCAGGACGCAACCAAAGCCTGCAGCGTCAAACGCGCTCCCATGCGTTGCTTCAAGCTGTGGCATTCCCGTCAAAGCTTTCATCAGCAGATTCACCGGACATCCCCATAAGCCGGTCGATGCTGAAGCTCCAGCAAATCTGCATCAGTTGGCACGACTGCATCGGGCCTCGGACATCCATGGCTGATGGCACATACCACTCATAATACTGGACATCAGTTCGTTTCGCAATCTGTCTGTAGTCCACAGAAGTGCACAGCATCGTGTTCCTTTTCTGAAATGCCTTCCCGGCCTTGTGACACATGGGCACGCTTCATATGTCGGCCATCACAAGCTCAACGAAGTGAGTTCTTCTGAGACAAAAGTCTTTGCCCATCTTCCTCCGGCAGGGACCTCTGAGTCGGTGTCCCTGCAATCAGCGACTGCAGTTGGCGCCGAAGCCTCGAGACACGACAACACCGGGACCGCCGGGCATGTGACGGCATGTGGTGCTGCTGGGCCTAGACTACATTCAAACAGTCTAGAGTCTAGAGGTTGAGAAGTTCAATTATCGGAGGGTGAAGCTAGAAAAGCAGGGGACAGAACCTCTTGGGTCCTTCACGCTTGGCCATCTGAGGACGGTGATCCGGGCAGCATCGAGCTGACTACCCCATCGCCGTAACACCCTGAACCTGCTATGAGCAGCAGCGACGTTTCCCAAACCCCCACACGGAAGCTAATCCCTGATCTGACAAAAAAAGCAGGATCTCTGAAGTCTACGTGCCACGATGTGCCGCGTAAACAGGAGCACTTGACTCGTTTCGACTGGCCATCGTTTTTCACCGCAACCTCGCTGAATCGAACGCATATGTACAAGTAGCAGGCAACTACAGTCAAAAATATTTCATCGCCATGAAGGTCGAAACACGTTGGAAATACTTGTCAAAAGGTCCACCTGGATCAGGACCCCAAAGGTGCTCGAGTTGAGGATAGCAGTGAACCATGCCGTGCTCTACAGAGGCATCCAGCTCAACTCCATGTCTCTTCATGTGGCTGGCCAGCCGCTCAATCTGCGACCGGAAAACCTCACAACCACCGTAATCCAATAAAGTCCTTGGAAACGACGTGGGCCAACGTTTGCAACGACCTGGTGAAACCCGAACATCTTCAAGCGGGATGCCTTTGGCATAAATCCCTGCTATAACCTCGGCCTGCTTCGCCGGGATGTAGTCCACATCTGCATATTTCTGCCAAGACTCCTCGGTTGTGTCGGACAAGTCCACCCAAGGAGATAGCAGAATCAAGCCCTCCGGTAGTGGCAAAGGGTTCTCAATACTCTCTGCATCTTGTGCCAGCTCCTGTGTAAGAGAGAGAACAAGGTTGCCTCCAGCACTGTCGCCACCAAGGAAGATGACATCTGCAATGCCGCTCTTTAGGATGCCCCTGTATGCCTGGATGACATCGTTTTTCGGCACCGGAAAAGGGTGGCTTGGAGGCTGACGGAAGTTGACGCAAAAAGTCGGCACGCCTGTGTGCACGACGATCTTCGCAAGGAAAAAGCGGTGTGTGGCCGGGGAGCAAAGCACGAAACCACCACCGTGAGCCCACACGAGGACCTGCTCCACATGAGCGCGTGGCTCAACGGAATCTGGCAGGATCCACTCGCCGCGGACGTCGGCAATGGTGTCGTGGACAATGCGAACTCCTCACTGAAACGCATAGAATCATGGAATGGGCATGCATGGATCACCAAGCCCGCTTGCATGCTGCCTTTAACCCGAATTCTCGGCTAAACCCCGATGGCCTGACGGCATGGACAAGGACGACGCTGTTCGCAAAATTGACTCTGCTAATGGCTTGAGGAACGTTTGAATGGCCTGCTCAGAGCTCAGGAGGGACCTGGGCCAGAGCGGCAAACAGAAGTTTGTGCAGAAAAACACTGCGGTGTCTTCGAGGCACGATCAGATGGAAAAAAGCACATGCCTAGATCCCTAGATGGCAGCCAAAGCCATGTAAGACTTGTCGAGAGGCAAGGGAACTCTGCGAACAGTCTCCCGAACAACAGCGATGGCGCGCTTGAATCGCGATGGCCATGCCCGACCGATCAAGTGATCGCGGTGATGCGAGCTCCAGAAGGGTGACTCATGGCGGCTTCCTTGCCACCAGTCTGCCGCATACTTGACCATGTCATTGGCAAGGACAGTGGTCTTGCGCCGGCTCCGCTTAGCTACTTTCTTGACATTATCTCCCATAATGGCAGCAGCTATGGCGAGCCGGGCCTTGAACGGGCTCTTCTCAAGGGATTCTTCGAATGCCAAGAGATCAGCCCAAAACTCTCCTTCCAAGATCGCGGCTGCAGATGACATGGCCAGAGCCATCTGCACCGCTTCAACTTCGGCGTCATTTTCAAAATATTTCATGCAGTTGTCCCAACAGAGGGCAACGTCTTTGAACATCAGCTCAGGATCGATGAGGCCATCCACATCATCGTAATGTCCCATGTTGAGGCGCTTGCTAATGGTGTGGAGATCCATGGGTGTCTCCACAATTTCTGGGTAATCATTCAAGCCCAGTTCCTGCCAGTTGACCGGCACCAGAAAAGGTGCCCCCTCGGGCTCAAGGGACAGCTTGCTCAGCAGGTCGCTAAGTTGCCTGCCATGACAGAAAACGTGAGGAGGGTCGCCGTGGGCAGCGGGCATGCTTGTTTGCTGCTAGGACCACTCGAGTGACTCTCATAGCGACGAACCAAACCCCGACAGACCTACCAGATGGCTCCTGGCAGCAAGTCTGAATACCCTCCGGCCTGCAGCACCATTTGTGTATTAATCGATCTACATTGAATGCCGGATCGCCCTCCGAAGGCGATCCATGAGAGCTGCTGGGCGAGGCCTCCCCGGATCCCCCCTCGGGGATCTCACCTGGGAGCCCGATCATGCACCTCAGCTCCAGGCTCACTCGGCGACTGTGCCAATCTAGAACTTCATGGCACGGCAACATTGCAGCTCAGCTGGGGACGGGTCATGGCAGAGCCATCTACAATCGCATCTCGGTGAAGGACGCGTACAGGGCGGTAGGCCCGGCAGGAGCCAAAGCTGCGGCTCCAACCCTCTCGGCTCCGCTCAACAGTCACTGCAGTGTCACAGTCAACTCATCTCGCAAAGTGCTGCCAAACGTCCCCGTAGCAAGCCGATGCAATCTTTCGGAAAGTCTGGGCTCCCCATTGTCGTCTCAACATTTTGGGGCCCCGGGCTTTGGAAGAAGGCCAACCCTGAGATGTGAATCGGGAAACCACGAAGGCAGCTCCATCGCATCCGGCCTCACATGCTACAGCCAAGCCAACACATTCCAAGAGGAAACACCAACATTTCTTTCCCTTCGCCATCTCGGGACGTGGCTTCAAGCCAGGAAGGTCCAGCGGAAGCGGCGGGGCACTCTTGCGGACCTCTCGTATCACACTGCTGCTGCTCAGGCAAGATGCGGAGCCGCACTGACAAGCAAAGCATGATCTGTATGGAGCAATGACGTCCTGGCGCCTGCCACTTTAGGCAAACTTCGGATGGCAAACAAAGCAAGAGTCAGCTCGCATGCTTCACAACTCGATCTCCACTTCCGGAGCCGGGCTGCCTGGGCCTGAATCAGCATTTGGGCCGTTCGGACTTTCGGCACCCGCGTGGCTCTCGATGCTCTGCCGGAGCGCGAGGTACCAATCAAAGAGAGCCCCCTCATGGCCGTGACGTTCAACGGCCTCCTCAACCGCACCAAGACCCCCCGCTTCCACCACTGCAAGTCCGGCCTCGTCACTATATCCCGACATGGTTGCCAGAGCAGCTGCACATCTCTCAACGATCTCAAGGTCGTTTAAGCTGTGTGCCAAGGCCATGACCAGGGCTTCTGCCACTTCCGACTGCACTGCTGCCTCAACGACCAGCTCTCCTCCGTGCGCAAAAAGTGCCTGGAACACGCTGGCGCCCCACTTGCACACGTCCGAGGCCCGTCCGTTCTGCAAGATCGATACGATGATGTCCAAGCCATCTGCGGCTGCAATCTCCGTCGCACCCAGCTCACCGTTGGACTCACAGACAGCCCAGAGAACACGCAAGCATGCGACTTGAAGAGGTACGTCTGCCACCAGTGCGGACGTTTCTTCCAGCGTGTCTGTCGTGTTTCCCACCGTCAGGTTCAATGTGGCCAGGGCAGCAGTCAAGCAACCGGTCCTCGTAGCCTCATCGGCGGCATCATCTCCCCCTTCGAGTACCAATGCTGCCAACAAGGAAGCCACTCGTTCCATCAACGAGGGCGACTGGTGGTCCTGGAAAGCAGCGGCGAGCAAGCTCAGCACACCCTCCTGTAACAAAGTGCAGGCAATTACTGTGCTGTCAGAAAACTCATCCGTTCCTGAAATTTCGAGAGCACAGAGAAGCGCGGAAAAACACCAGCGCTGAACATCCACCACCTTTGCATGTACACCAGCTGCTCGGAGCAGCAGCTCGAGATCTTTCTGGCCAACTTGTTCAAACCTTTGGAACAACTCTTGAAAGACGGCCGCTGCCCAGCGCTGCACTTCTGGGCTAGCCAACTGGCTCTCCATGGCAGCTGCAACATGCTCCGAAACGGATGCTTCCAGGACGTCCTCTTTTCCTGCCCTTTTCAGGGCAGTGAGCAGTTGCACGAGGCCATCCCTCACCTCTGAGGGAGACGACCCGCCAAGCGCGGCCAGGGGCCCAACCAGCTCGGCCATCGGCAGAATACATGCAGCTGGAGCACGGAGGCACAAACAATCCACTACCTAATTATACTAATTGTGCCCTCGTCCGACTCTAGCCGCTGGCCTCTGTGGCTTGTTCAGCTACTGAATTTATCTCACTCTGTTTGCCCGGTGGGAGTACAGTGGTCACTGCAAAGAGCCAGTCTCCCACTGCGTGGCATGGCCATATACCCAGCCGGTAAATCTTAAGCGCACGTAGATTGCCTCTTGCAGTTTCTTTGTCTGGCCGGTGGTGAGAGCCGACCCAAACGTCTAAGACACTACGGTCTTTTGAACTTGCGACAACGGCACAGGCCTTGATGGATTCCGCTGCAAGCTGCCAAAGGTGCTTGGCATCAGTCTGTAGCGCAGTCCAAACCTGGGACGAAAATGCGGCGGGAAAAATCTGGGATAACCAGATGTCTTGTGTCGTTCCTGCGGGATCCTGGAAGCACCCAACCGATGCGCATTTCAGCTGAGCTTTCCTCGCTGCCTTCCTGTGCAGGCTGGCAGGCAGACAGCATCGATAGGCAAAATGCCTACCCTGAATATGCCGATCGGAAACCCACAATGCTGTGAGCTCCGTGCCCAGCGGCGGAGGAACCAGCTTTGCAGCTCCTGCTTGGCTTTGACATTCAAATCAAGGAAGTCGCGCGTTCCATGAACTACTAGGATGACCGCACGCTGCCTCCACCCAAAGTGCATAGTCTTGGGTTAGGAGACTGTCATGGACCATCGGAGCATCTGTTTCCGTCGCTAAGTCGCTTCGTCACTCTGGCGGACCCTATAGGAGTCAGCGAGTTAATCAGGCTCTCCTCAATGGATGTCTTCTGTACAAGGCATTAACAAGGCAAGTGCTGCCTTCCGAGAGCTGCACAGCCTCGACGAGACTTTTCCTCATCAAGGGTTGTCGGCAGCCGCTATGTCGCTCATGCTATGGAGAAGAATGGAAACACGCGCGTGAAAGCCATCGCTGCGTTTTGCAGAAGGGTGGCTGCTGAGCTGTTCCAAGACAGGCACCAAACCCTCTTTGTACATAAGCTCGCAGTTTGCTGGGAGCCCTGAGAGCATGATAAGCAGCAGTAAGGCCTGGTAGACGAATTCCAAGTTCATGTCTGTATCGTGGTCTTTCAAGCCTTCGATTAGGTGCGGTATCGCCCGTGTCCCGACATAGTGCTTTTGGTCGTTGCGACTTGCGCACAGCTGCTTCAGAGCAAACATCACCTTGCTGCAAAGCGTGCACCCCATCCGGACAGTGTTGAAGATGTACATCAAGCACTTCGCAGTGTGGGGGTAGATGTCCTGAGCAGAGGGGCGGCAGATGCAAGCGTAGCGGTAGCTGCACTCCGCATGTTTCTAGATCTGTGTCTGTTCCGTCAAATTCCTTTGACAAGAACCAACCGAAGAGAGCGACACCACATCCGAGCTGACAGTATGTTCACCTGAAGCAGGAATAGTTGTTACGGCCGCCGCTGCTCGAATGTGTGTCCAGCTGATTGTGCCTTTCGCTGCGAGCCTCGCATTCTGCCTGCATGTAGGTCTTTGCAGCATTGAGTATGTGGGTGGAGCACCCTGGGTCACCCTCCAACGGACGACGCCAAAGCCCCTGTTTTGCCATCATGTCCTGTCCTGCATCTGTCACAACGCTCGACCGCCGGGGTTAGAGGTGGCACCGCAGGGCTTCCAATAAGGAAGCCGTCGCCTACACCCCGTCGACTTCCTGCAATCAGAGAAAGGCAAGTGCAGACAAGAGGCGATGAACTGCTCCCGGAAGCGGTCGTCGTTGCAGAATTGGCCGATCACAATACAGGTTTGAGTGAGCAATCTTTCCTTGGCGATGCTTCCCAAGGCCGCTGTACTCATTCCTTGTGCCTTTTTGCCGGTAGGCCGGACCTGCGCATACGAAGATGTCATTATGTCGTAGAGGATCGGTATAAGACCCGCTGAAGCGATGACGCTGCGATTATGAGGCTCCTTCGTCAAATTCACCATTAACATCAGGGTGTAATAGCTGAGGTCATCTTCCTTGGCTTGCATGTTCTGCACTGCCAGCTTTGCCATCCCCTGGCCCATGAGGAGCATCTTCACTGCCTGGTTCCCACTGCTCAAATTAACCAAGGCCGCGGAAGCATACGTGGCGAGGAAACTTCCCCCGGTCCTGAGCAAGGAGAGCATCGCAGGAACAACGATGAGGTTTGCAGAGGAGTCGTCATCCTTCTTTGTATCTGCTTCCCGCGATGCTTTCATCTCCATGAACAACCTGCAGATGTACGCCTTTAGGGTCACCCCACAGCCCGCCTCCAACAGGTTTGCCAGGCAGCGAAAGAAGTCCGCGTCCCGACCCTTCCCTATCTGCTTCTTGAGGAAGTCGGTGCTAAGGACTGCCAGCATTACCCTATCGTTGAAGGCCCACTGGCTCAAATTTCGACCCCTCATCTGCTGCGTCAGGCTCACTTCCAAGAATGGCTTGGTCATGTCGCGGGTTCGAAGATGCAAGAGGAACAAGAATGCGGCATAGGCTTTTTTGTAGCTCTCTTCTGTCAATGCAGAAAGTCCTCCACATGCAGAAGCGCACTTGGGTCGCGTGGCGGCAGCATGGGTATATGATTGCTTGAGAGTTGTGAGGTTGCTCGCACTAGCATCTAAACCATGGTCCCATCCTGGCATAATTCAGTGCCTACTGGCTCCGTGCTCTCTTCGAGCGGAGTGATAAGAATCGGTCGATGTACGTTTGTTTGTGCTGTGACCTGATTCTGTTATCCAGTGTGTGTGCTCTCGTGTGTGTGTGTGTGTTTTGCTTTTGTTAGCTGCGCCACGGACTGTCTCAATCCCGGCATTTCACTGGGTCCTTCGATCATCAGGTCCAAGTTGAACCGTGCCCCCAAGAGCCCACCATCGACCGCCCAAGCAAAGTAGCGGGCAATGCGGGCAAGCCAGCTGTGCTGGATCTTAAGTTTGGCCTTAGCTGCTGCTGGCAGACTCGACTGTTAAGCTCTGGCAAGAATGCTCAGCAAGAAAAGCTCGCTGGTCCGTTACATGCACATACGCATGCAGGCCGCGAACATATCCTGCTACAGTAATGGCTGCATACCTAGCAAAACACGGGCTGTAAGGAATGGCCTCTTCGTCAAGGGCCTCCGCCTGAACGCCTGACGGAAGACCCTCTCCCTCCTTCATGAGCTTGAGGAAGAAGTCGTGAAAATTGTCAATGCATTCCAGTTGGCCCCATTGATCCTCAGGGCCTGCATCCACCAGCACTTCTTGAGCGGAAAGCTCCAGGACTTGAGGGTCGTAGCCTTCCACCTTGTCATCGCAGTACAGCTTCCAAAGGCTCTTCACAAACCTCACTGCCTCGACTTCCCAGCACGACTTCAGCTTCAGGTGAGCAGCTGCCCATTCCGCCCCTTCTTCGTTGAACCGAAGCGTGTCCAGCTTGGCTTGTACCATGTCACGATACACTGAAACGTTCGGAGCGTCCGTGCAGAGCGAATCAGCAATCCGGTATGCTTCCAGCACCAGAGGAAGTTCTGCACGCTTCCACTCTTCCTCCGGGCAGCGAAGGAGGACAGCAATGTCTTGTGCAGCGCAGCAAACCGGTGGAATGTACTGCCGACGCATGATGAGACAAATGATCGTTGCCGATCGCGTACGGATTAACAGCTCCCACTGGTGCCACTGTGCGACATCCGCAGAAAGATTCATGTGCTTGTCCCGCGGGGCATTTTTCAAGACGTAGAACTGCGCTTCGTGAGCACACAGCTGCATCTTGTAGTCTGCTGCGACCCATCGAATGTTGTCCCGATTCATCTGCGAGAGCTGCTCTAGACTAAAAGCCTCATGCACATGCACAACAAGGCTCACGCCTTGTTCGTTCACATACTCTCCCGTCTCCTCTTCCTGAATAGAGTTAGCCTGGTCAACAAAACCTTCTGGCACCATAAATCGGTATCCCTGGAACTTTGTCCAGCGATATCCCTGGTACGGCGCGACGTAATTATCGTAAGAAGTCTCCTTCGTAATTGGATGAACGCTTAATGGGAAAATCACCACCCGACCTAGCCGCCACATGTGGTCTGTTTGCCAATTGCATCGGAAGTGTCGCAAGAAGAGGGAGCGGTTTTCAGCTTTCAGAAACAACCTGTCGGAGGGCCATCCTGGTAGCTCTTCCGTCAATGACAGCAGGCAGTGCTGGTCGGAATTCTCATCCTGGAGTATTTTGGCAATAGAGCTGTAGTAGACATCTGCATCATCATGGATGGGCCCATTCAGGTCCTGCCTCAGGAAGAACAGAGAGTGCTTTCCGACACAGACATAACACTTTCGGCGATCATCTCCACAGGTCAGCTGGATTAGCTCGAAATAGCGGACATCGCCTCCAGTCTTCATGGTTATCGCTGCTAGGACTTGCTTGTCGCTCGCCATGGCTTTCCGATGCCTCGAACATGAAGACCGGGAAGGAAGCACAAAGCACGAAGGCGAGCAAGCCGACGGCTCGCTGACTAAAGTGGTTGTAGACTCTGTAGACTCCGGTTGTTGGCATGCAGGGCATGCAGTTGTCTGATATGCGTGTCTTTCTGCGCGGTGGGCCCATATGGCTGCACGGTTTGCAAACATTGCATAACATTGCCGCTAACATTGCCTTCTGAGACGTCTTGTGCTACAGATTCGTGGCATGCAGACCCCAACACACGTTCATCCGTTTGCCGGAACAGAAAAAAACCGGCATCGAGTCCTGATTCTTCAACGGCCTGGCCGCACACACACTGGCTTCTCGCTGCTGGGACTCGATAACAAACCACGAACACAACGCTACTGCTACTGCTGCTGCTGCTGCTACTGCGACTGCTACTGCTGCTGCTGCTACTGCTACTTGCGAGTACTAGTACCAGCACTAGTACGAGTACCACTACTGCTGCTGCTACTGCTACTGCGACTGCTACTGCGACAGCTACTGCTACTGCTGCTACTGCGAC
>CAJNJA010014361.1:839-11614 GCA_905231915.1 Symbiodinium necroappetens | reverse complement strand
AAGAAGGGACCTTATTGAGAGGGTTTAGGGTTTAGGGTCCACTTATGGCTCTCTTAAAAGGGACCTTGCTGTCAGGGTTTAGGGTTTAGGGTCCACTTATGGCTCCACTTATGGCTCTCTTAAAAAGGGAGCTTTTTGAGAGGGTCCATCTCCCCAAGAGGTCCCCTCAGAGACCTTGGGCTTCGGCATGTGACCCACCCTACTGTAAGTGTCCATGTACTTGTAAAGGCTTCCTGAAAGGGCTTTCGTTTAGGATACCCATAAGGGTTTGAGGGGATAGGGTCGGTTTGAGGGGAGAGGGTCCATGTACCCAAACAGTATAGAACCCTAAACCCTAAGGTATTTGTTTAGGGAATACATCAAGGCCCCAGTGCAGAAGGAATGGGTACATGGGCCGTCGCGCTATCTGAAAATGCTTCCAGGATGACTGCGCGCGAGCAGACTAGATTGTAGGTTTAAAGCCCCTCTACACTCTAAACCCGTGCACCCTAGGAGGAAGAGGCCTTAAACAGATACAACCTGGAAAACACGTCAAAAGAGAAAAGGCTCTAAGTAAAGAAAGCTCGAAACCACGATTATACAAAACCTTTTCAACATGCAGATGCAAGAAGGACTTAAAGTTTTTTTGTAACAACCAGTCCTCAAAACTATAAGCCCTAAAGCCTAACCACTTCAAGACCCTACAAAGCCCTATAAAGCCCTAAACCCTCAAAACGCAACGCCCCAAGCCCTGAACCTAAGCTCTTTAAAGCCCTAAAGCCCTAAACCCCCAAAAAACCCTAAACCAAAAAAAAGCCCTAAACCCTAAAACCCCTCAACCATAAACCCTAAACCGGAAACCCTGCGCCAAAAAACCCTAAACCCTAAGCCCTTAAAGGCAGCCCCTAGAAGGCGAGAGGCAGCAGCAGCAGCAGTGGCAACCGGAAGGGCCGCAATCTGCCTGAGCGCCGGCTTAAGTTAAAGGAAACTACAGGTGGGGGAGTTTAGGGTATATAGGGCTTCTATCAGGCTTTTATATGGTGTTTTGACCTTCTATAAGGCTCCTATAACGGTAACTACCCACCTGAAAATGCCCTAGATTAAGTAGAAGCCCAAAAGTTGGACTCCATAGCCTCAACGCTTCAGAGTCATGAACCCTAAACCCTAAACTCTAAACCCTAAACCCTAAACCTAAACCCTAAACCCTAAACCCCAAACCCTAAATTCTAAACCCTAAACCCTAAACCTAAACCATAGCGGGTTTACTGCAAGTGGCGCGGAGAGGTGTCTGAAAAGCGGGAGCCCTCGGAGGCTAAGGGTTAAGGGTTTTAGGGCTGAGGGTTTAGGGTTTAAGGTTCAGGGTTTAGGGTTTAGGGTTTCAGGTGTAAGGTTCAGGGCTTCACGGTTTAAGGTTCAGGGTTTAGGGTTTAGGGCTTAGGGCGTTGGATTTTGGGTCTTAGGGGTACTATTTGGAGGGTCGGGGGTTACAGTAACTAGGTACTAGGTGGACTTATAGCTTATACGTGCCGGAAGCGACATCCTACTTTGTCCCTAAACCCTAAATCCCTAAACCCGAAACCCTAAACCTATTACCTATGAGACCTTATGAGCCTACCGAGTAACTACTTGCTAAGTCCCTTGACCCTCGAAATTGAAGG
The DNA here is from genome assembly GCA_905231915.1 of Symbiodinium necroappetens. Classification (NCBI taxonomy): domain Eukaryota; class Dinophyceae; order Suessiales; family Symbiodiniaceae; genus Symbiodinium; species Symbiodinium necroappetens. Next base: position 9,977 of record CAJNJA010014361.1, on the reverse strand, counting down.
GCTCTATAAGTCTACGATATGGGTACTGCTCTTTACTGTGCATATGTATGTATGTATGTATGTATGTATGTATGTATGTGTATATATATATATACATATGTATGTATGTATGTATGTATGTATGTATGTATGTATATATATATGCACATCACGGTTAAAGCTGTGAGGGTGAAGAAAACAGGAAAGTCTAGACAATGAAATATGTACTATGTAAATATATATATATATACACATACACGTACACACACACATATATATATATATAGATGTACACATATAAATATATAACATTATATAGATAGATAGATAGATAGATAGATAGATAGAAATTCATGATATGTAGAATAGAACAGACTGTATAAACATGAAAACCAAGGATCAGGCGAGATGTTCAACATGGATATTGAACCCTACCTTGTGTTGCCACAGCATAGTGGGTTACACGTCCTTAGTCAAAGCCCGAGCATCGACTGTTTCAACCACCGTGCTGTAGGCCCGAAATGATTGGATTCCAAAACAAAGCCAAAGATCATTCCTCACATATTTTGCATCTAAGGGACCCTGCCCACAATGTAGGTTGTGGCAGTTTCAGGTAACCTGAAAACCCGCATAAGTCTTAACTGTAAAGATCATAGAGCCTCATACGATGAATCACTTGAGAGTTTTTATAGAGGGACTGTAGGGTGTAGGGTTTAAGGTTTAGGGTTTAGGGTTGAGGACTTGTTGGTTTAGGGGTGTATGGCTCAGGACATATATTCGCACCTTCCACCCCTTTGGAGCTCAGGGTGTAGGGGTTCAGGGTCTAGGGTTAAGGTAGTTCTACCCGAAGAGTCTACTCAAATAGTATATACTCTGGCCCTAAAGTACCTACATAGGGACTACTTCAAGGTCAGCGTATATACCATGTGGGCACATGGGGCCCTTAAACCCTAAACCCTTATGACACCCTTATAGAACCCTTAAAAGAGCCCTTATATAGGGACTACTTCAAGGTCAAAGTATATACTATGTGGGCACATGGACCCTTCGGGTATTTAGGGAGTTCCGAGACACCTCCCCAAGGAGTCTTTTCCATGGTGCAGCGAGCACACAGAGGCCGGATCGGCGTAGCACTTATGGTAGTTGATGGTCGACCTTAAGGACCCAATCACCCTTTACACTAGGGGTCCTATGCCCTTATACTGTGAATCTCGATGTGGTATATGAACCTGAAACTTTAGACTATAAGCTCTTATAGGTTAAGGAAGGTATCTTGGTTGTTGCATATACAGCTACATGATAAGTATGGGGCTCCTTATGGCTGAGGATTGCAATAAGCAATACTGCTGATGGTATAAACCCTGCATTACTTTCTGGACCCTAAACTCTGGGAATTCTGGTAGGTAGATGCCTCATTATTGGTAATGCAGGATTTATATCATCAACAGTAGTAAAGGGCTTGGGCTTTCAATCCAAACCATCGAACTTAGCTGCGAACCCGCGTACTCGTTTCACGCACATGTGGTGGTTTGCTTGTGCAATCGTAATCGGGTGAATCCTCGAAACCCACCTCTAGTCTTGACTGCTGTGTCGTGCCTTGTTTCCTGCAGAATTCGGATGCTACAATCGATTAGCCGCTGGCTTGGGCAAAAATGCCTCGATTGGCTGCAAGCACTTCGTCCTGAGGGGGCGTGAAAGTCACCGGGAGGGAGGGGCAAGAATAGTAGGGTTTTAGCTGCAAAAAACCATTCAAGGTATAGTATCGGTAGCTTACCCTTGGGTCCATAAAGGACCCAATAATAAGGTACTCTTGTTGCGGATAGTAGTTATTTAGGTTAGTAGGTACTTGGACCCTTAGGGTTAGGGTCAGAGGAGCCAAGTGCATCTGAATCTGTGGTAGATACTCTGACCTTCACAGCTGCCTGAAGGGTTTAGGGTTTAGGGATGTTTAGGGTTGAGGGATGTTTAGGGTGTAGGGGTTTAGGGTTCAGGGGTTTAGGGTTTAGGGATGTTTAGGGTTTAGGGGTTTAGGGTTTAGGTTGTCCCCCTCCGCTTTGGTGTCAGGGGAGTTTCAGGTGGTTTGGGACTAGAGAGCATCTAGCATGTCCAACTGTTACAGAGTGGGGGGTAGTACCGAACCTATTCTCCGAATCACCATTAAAAACAAAGTTCCCTAGAGTCCCTAGACCCTAAACCCAAAACCCCAAAACCCCAAACCCTAAAGGCAAGACGAGCCTTGCACCGGAACTGACTTCCAGTCGCCCCGGGGACCGATTTCGGCCTCTTGTGTGTCTCAAACTTCGCGCTTTATTACGTCTTACCCTAAGGCCAAAACCTTACCCTCAAAGGACTCACAGTTTAAGGCTTTTGGGCCCAAAGACCCTATTATAAAAGGCTTTTGGGCTATTTTGATGCTAAGGCCTAAGGCTCCTAAGGACCCATTTAGTGTTTAAGGATGAGAGTTTCCCCTAAGGCTCGAAGGAGCCCTTGTCCTAAGGCATTTTTGGGCCCAAAGACTCTACCAGAGACGGCTTTTGGGGCTATTTTTGAGTCTCAGGTTACGTTTTCCTTTTTTTATGGTTGAAGGTTTAGGGTCTAATCTAAGGGTTGTGCGGCTTTATTAGGACTTTCAGCCGGGCAGGGTTCCAGGGGTTCAAGGCTCATCCAATGCTGGACTTTTGTTTCTCAGGTGTTTACAGGTTGCCTGCGCGATATTTTTTGGTCTGAATAAGGGTATCTGAGTGTGTATATACGAATATAAGTAAATGACTATATATATATATACACACACATAAATATATACATATATATCTATATATAAATATGTATCTATATATATATACATAAATATAGTTGTATATATATATATAATATGTATGTATATATATATGTATATATATATGTATATATATATATATGTATATGTACATACTTATATATGCATAGATATATACATATAATATGTATATACATATTTATATGTGTGTATCAGCAGGTGTGTACATGTGTGTCTTTTTTCATGCAGATAAATGGTCTGTGTGTTTTCGGACAGGTTTCTATAAGAGGTCTATTTGTATGATGTGCAGCTTCGTTCAGGGACGCTTTTTCTGTACGTTGCGGAGGAAGGTTCTAATGATCCTAACGTCGGTGCCCAAGGAACCATGAACCAGAGTGCTACAACTGCAGGGGCCGTATTTGGGGCCTTTTTCATCAATATTCTACTTTAAAATTTGCAGTGCCACACCACGACCCCCACCACCGGTCGTCGTCGAGCATGAAAACCCAGAGAACCCAATACCCCTTAATTAAGGAATATGCCTTAAATCATAATATTAAGGCCCCTATAATATAAGGCATCTTCCTTAATAAAGGGGTATTGGGTTCTCTGAGAAGGAGGAGAATATTCCAGAGGGCAGGCGAGCAGGCTGCTGCCGAAGCCCCTTTTCGAGGGCACGAACCTTCGAACCGCGCCTCAGGATCGGTCATGCCTTCCTTTGTTGCGCATTGAACTGCAGCTGTAAGTCCGTCAAAGCGCAAGGACCCCTAAACTCTAAACCCCTATAAAGCCAAAACGTGCCAACAGGAGTACCTACATGGCACATCTAGGGTTTAGGGTTTAGGGTTTTAAAATTTAGGGTTTAGGGTTCAGCAGCTCCGGATCGAGTAGTATCGAGTCGAGCTTGCTGTTTGGAACTTGGAAAAATACCCGCCCACCCGGAGAATCCCAGAACATTAAGAAAATACAAAGTTTACAATCTTCCCTAAGCCCCATACGAAATCCTAAACCCTTAACGAAACCCTGAACAAACCCTTAAACGCAATCCCAACAGGAACCCTAAGTGAAAACCATAAGCCATAAACCGAAACGCCCACGAAGAAACAAACCTTGCCCATGAAGAAACGAACCTTGCCCACGAAGATAATGAAGGTATAAAGTACAATTAGATAGAGAGGGTTTAGGGTTTCCCCTTTAAGGAGCACTATTATGAGTTGAGAAAATATGCCCCATAGCGGAGCCAAGGGATAGAGAGGGTTTAGGGTTTCCATATTAAGAAGCACCATTATGAGTTGGGCAAATATGCCCCATGAGTTGGGCAAATATGCCCCATAACGGTGCCAAGGACCCTTTGAGAAAGATTTACCAACAGGATTTCAGGCTCCCTTTTCTAGTAATAGCAGAAACGGCACCCAATTCCTATTCTAATAAACCTAGAAACCCCTTATAACGAATGTTACAGAACCCTTTACGGTTAAAGGAGCTACGAAGCCCCCAAAACCCCGAACCCTGAAACCCGAAACCCAAAGCTGTAAACCTGATTCCCTAAAACTCCAAATCCCAAAACCCTAGCTCCTAAAACCTAAAAAAAAACAGTCAAAACTCTAAACACTTAACCCTAAATCCCTGAACCCTACGTCCCCTACACCCAAAGACCCCCATATCACGTCGAGAAAACTGCCTGGCCAGCGGGAAGTATCCCTGCGTCCACCAGCGATGGGAACTCCTCCCAAGTGCCGCGGCTCTACTTGGAGGGTCCGAAGACCCTGAGCGGAACCCTTTAAGGGCTCTGGGTGTAGGGACCCTACTATTAACAGAACCCCTCAAGGGCTTAGGGATTAGGGACTACTAGTGAAACCGTTTACGGGTTCAGGGTTTAGGGTTGGATTTAAGGCTTTGGGGCTTAGGGTTTACGGACCCTTGCCTTAATGGAACCTTGAAAAGGTTTAGGGCCTTGGGATCCGTAGTTAGGGTTTAGGGTTTGGGGGTTTGGAGGGTCGGGGGGGCCTAGTAAGTACATAGCAAGTAGAGGCATAAGTACCTCAAGCGGGATCCTGTTTGGGGCTATGATACTTATAATTATAAGTCTACAAAACAACTACGTACCAAGTCCCCCGACCTGCCAAGCAATGTTTACCCCTAATTAAGCCTCTAAGGACTCATACAGTAAGGGCTTTTGAGCCCAAGGACCATACCATGTAAGGTTTTTGGGCTATTTTGAGCTTGAGGGTTAAGGCGTATATAGGGTTAAGAACTATGGGAATTATGGTCTATTCCGTACTATGGGTAATGCAGGATTTATACCATCAACCGCTCTAAACCCTAAACCCTAAACCTTAAACCCTAAACCCCAGTANNGCCCCCCCCCCCCCCAATATAAAACCCCAAAAGCTCGGAGAATCAGGGGGGACCCAAAGTTCAAGAATCTCCTGAAGAGTACCAGACGTCGGCGGAGAAAAACCCCGAAACATCGTTTAGAGTTTTAGAGTTAGGGTTTAGGGTAACATGCCTATAAACCCTAAATCCTAAACTCTAAAATAAGCCCTAAAGCCTAAATCCTAAACCCCAAAGGTTTAGAGTTTTCGGCTCTAAACCCTGATCCCTAGGCCCTAAACCCCTACACCCTGAGCCCTAAACCCTTTCAAAGCAGGCTCAAAATAGCCCAAAGGCCTCTTACAGACTGGTCTTTGGGCCCAAAAGCCTTAAAATATGAGTCCTTAGAGCCTTAGGGCACACCTCCAAGGCAGTGGCAGCTGCCCTGGCATCCCCTGCTTTGGGGAAGTGCTGCGGAAGGCGGCTCTGCCTCACTTTTGGGTTTGGGGCTTCGAGGGTTTAGGGGTTCGGGTTTGGGGTATAGGGCTTGGGGTCTAGAGTTTGGGGCCTTGAGGGTTTAGGGTTTACAAGTTTAGGGTTTAGGGCTTCTCCTGTTGGTGCAAAAGTCTACGTCGCTTTTCACAGGGTTCAACTGCATCGAAGGAGGGTCGTCTAAGGGCTTGAAGCGGGTACCTCAAACAATCGAGGGGTCCTCTGATGTGATTTAAACCATAATCAAGTATAAACAGTAAAACCCTAAACCCTAAAACTCTAAACTCTGAAAACCTAAACCCTAAGCCCTAAGCCCTAAGCACTAAAACCCTTGATCCGATAAACCCCGAACCTCTGGAGTGTCTGTGCATTTAAATATAGGAAGATCCATGTTGCTGTTTGTCGCGCACCAGCCCGGACTTGGGGCAAGGATTACTACCCCTATATAAGGGTCCATGTACCCCCAAAAGCATAGACTTCGGCCCCAAAGTACCTATATAGGGACGACTTTAAGGCCAAAGTATATACTATTTGCGTACATGTACCCTTAGGGTACTACATATGATACAAAGTGTACGGGTTTATAGAATGTTCGACTAGCTAAGCTTTAGGATTTGGGGTTCTATGATATGAGTTCTAGAAAGGATACGATGAGGCTTACTACGATACTGCGAGGGTTGCTATGAGGGCTCGCCGTCGGTGCCGTTTTGGGGTAGATTATTGTATATATGATGTTGGTAATTATTCTGGGTTGCTCTTGACTACCTTGCGAAAACTATAACTTTTAGTAACCCTAATATCAAAAAGGCTAGTCCTAAAAGTGACTGTATGAACATACTGTCGCAACATCAGGAGTTGATACCTTCGGATGGCCCAACAAAACCAGTCAGCATCAGCTTGACATTTACTCACGCCGGACCTGGGTTCTGCTGAAGCCACTGCTTTACCTCCTCGGGCAACGGTGCTGGGGACTCTTGGGTAGGTTCTGAGCCCAGCCCCCGAAGTCCAGGGACCCTTTTGGAAGGGTGGCACACTGCCAGCGCATGTGCTGGTACATGGTGGCGAAGTTCCACCGGGTCCACTCTGCCGGCTTCGCACCTCGTGCACTTCGCTTGAAATGCTAGACGCGGCAGCAGGTTGTTGGCCACCGCATGGAGCTTCGGAGCGCCGGGCCTCCTATCATGACATCAAGGCGTCAAAGGAGGCAGGCACGCCTCCTTATCTACGAGTGACTGTAAAGTTCAACCACTCTGCATTTTCATGCATGTTCTATCGCTGCTGAGGATGGTTGCTGTAGCTGTTAAGAGTTTAGGGTTTAGGGCTTTCGGGCTTCCATTTTCCCCGTTTCCCAGGGCTCCCGAAAGACTTCCATATCACTTCAACCCTAAACCCCTAAACCCTAAACCCCTAAACCCCTAAACTCCCTAAAGGATCAACAAATGAGAATCTCGTGGACACAGGCATCCCCAAGACCCCAATGCCTAAATTAAGACCCCGAGTATCACCTAAAAAAACGAATACGAAACTATATCCCACGGTTTAGGGTTTAGGGTTCAGGGTATCACCGAAAAGACGAATACTAAATCCCAAAGCCCAAAACCCTAGGTCAATCCCTAAACCCAAAGCCCTAAATCCTAAACCCTGCCTGAAGGGTTTAGGGGTTTAGGGGTTCAGGGGTTTAGGGTTTAGGGGTTTAGGGGTTTAGGGTTTAGGGTCTACTGCCCTAAGGGTTGAAGGTATTTTCTTGGGAGTGTTCGGGGCCTCTTAAAGAGAGCCCTTGGGTCTCTTCGTGGTTTCAGAGAGTCCTAGTTATGAGGGTCCTAAACTGTCAGGACCCTACGGTAAAGCTTACGCCTTCAGAAACTTGGGCTGAAAGTCTGGGGTTTAGGGTTTAGAGTCTAGGGGTTTGGGGGGTTTAGGGTTGGGGATTCAAGGTTTAGAGTCTAGGGTTTATAAGGCTTATACAATCTAAGGATGAAGGTTCCAGATGGTTTTAGGATTTAAAGTTAACGCCATTAATGCCAAAGCAGGCCTCTGACTTACTTGCAGTGGTAAGGCTAAACTGTACAAACAGCCAGGAAGATGGCACTCTGCAACCCTGAATAAAATCTCTTATAGAACCCCTACAGAGCATGTACGAGACCCCAAAACATTGCAACATGTCCTGAACCCTAACCCATGTCATTCCTAAACGCTGAAACCCAAGCCCCAGATACAAACCGTACACAATGAGCCCTGAATACAAGATCCTGACTCTAAAAAAAACACCCAGGTGCCCGGGACTTGTCTAGCTGTTCTGGCACGGTGCCCGCGAGCCCGAAACCTTTTTAACGTTGACCCTGGTTCCTAAACCTTATCGAACCCATGTCAGTAGGCTCATACCGAGACGGTCGACCCGACTTCTCCACCAAGATTGCAGCCGGCGGAATACTTATCAGTGTTGTGCGGCACGCGATGGCGGGTGATGCCACTAGCTTTAAACCGTCCTCAGCGTACCCTCCAACATGAGCCACTAAGGCTCGACTCTTGCACTCATAAGGCGAAGAACTTGGATCGTACTGCCGGGGAATCGACATTGGCATTTAGGGTTTAGGGTTTAGGGCTTCAGGGGTTTACGGTTTAGGGTGTAGGGCAAGAGCCGGAGCAAGAACAGATTTTTTCGACTCGGTCCAAGAAAGAGGTACGACAAGCTCCAAGTTGTCTAGAAACTTCGAAAACGATCTCATTAGCCGACTTCTTCCTTGCCGAGCTGGAAATCATGATCTTCCTCACTGCCCGTAGCAACCCTTCCAAACCCTGAGCCCTAAACCTACAGGAACTCCTCCAAAGGAGACCTTGGATTATGCTAAGCCAGTATAGTCCTCATCCTTCATGGAGGCAGGTCTGCATCATGGGCTGTTCGGTAAAGTGGACCCCTGATAGCAGTAAACCCCGTGTCTTTAGAAGGGTTTTGGATATTGGGGTCGACTTGAAGCCCTGTCTGGGTCGACTGGTTGCCAATCAGTATCTTTGTACCCAGGTGAGGGAACCTTAATCGTTAAACCGTACTTGTAACTCTCTTTACCTTCAGTTTAGCAGTTTAGCAGCCATGACCCCGTAATTAGTAGGTAGAACCCATAAAACTGTAGGTAATTAGAGTCCCAGGTAAACCCTACACCACTCCGGCAGCACACCCTAAAGCCTACAGCCCAGCCACCATGGTCCGCGCACCAATGGAACCAGGCGCTTGAGAATAGTCATCCATGAGTCAGGATGTGCCATGCCGTGATACCCTAAACTGTTTAGGGTTTAGGGTTTAGAGATACGGTTTAGGGTTTAGGGGTTGAGGGTTTGGAGCTTTAGAGCTACCCATAGGCCCCTAAGTAGTTCCTTTTCATGGTTTATATTCAGAATCTTATAAGGTAATCCCAAAAAGGACCCTAAACCCTAAACCCTAAACCTTAAACTTAAACCCTAATCCCAAAAAAGGAACTACTTAGGGGCCTATGTGTAGAAATAAGGAGCCCAAAGGGGCCTCTAACAAAGGCCCTCAGTCTAGAATCCTGCTTGGGTTTTTTAGGGTTAAGGGTTTAGGGGTT
>CAJNJA010014360.1:0-11770 GCA_905231915.1 Symbiodinium necroappetens | reverse complement strand
GGAACTTTGGAATTTAGGGTCTCGGGTTTAGGGTTTAGATCTCAGGGCTTGGAGTTTCGGGTTGAAGGCCCCTTTTTTTTTCAAAATCTTGAATGCAGGGGACTTTCTCTTCGCGAAGGAGCCACGGCTCTCCAGACTGCTGGCTCCGAGGTCTTATAGGTTTTGATGAAGAAGCATGAATCGTAAGTATATCGGGGCGTGAGGCCTGGGTGGTGAGGGGATTGACATAGTGAATTGGTCGAAAGACGTGATGCATTGAGGAGCTTGCCAAGTCGTGTGTTTGAGTTGAGCTTTGCTGCACGAGTTAAGCTTGTTTTTCGGTTTGCGGTTCCAAAAAGCAAGATCGACTCAGGCATCTCGTTTTATTGATCTGCAAACGACCGTGCTTGACAACTCCTCCACAAGATAGCTCGATACCCACACAAAACTTCAACTTCAAGTGGGACGGTTTACCTAGGACAAACCCAATTCCAGTTCAAAAACATCTCAACTCAAGCCAAAACTAATCATCACAGCTCGAATCATACACGGAATGCGGGGCAGAGTTTGGTAGCAATCCAGATGCTGTTTCTCGGACAACAATAACAAACCTACCATGCTCATGTGCAGCAATACATCCTGTGACACTAATCCTCGCAACAACAGCCATGCCAAGTTTGATTCTGGCCTTTCCCATGGCACCGAAGCGCAAGCACCCGGAGTGCAGCGAGCGAGGCCACGAGGGATGGGTCAGAACTAAGTGTGAACTGCTAGGGGGTAAGCGGTGCTGAGCCTAACCACCAAATGCGAAGGGCCCTCAGGGATCGGGAAACAAGGCTAGCTGATGCTGCTTCTACTGCTCTCAAAGCCGCAATGCAGGCTGCGGGGCTGACACGGGCATGCCACCCCGACAAGCGCTCCAGGCGTTGCATGTGCGCGCGAGTATATCAGCACAAATGATGCTGGATGTTCCCGCTAAGTATCTCTATTTGCTACGACTGCAGCTCACCTAGCGGGACGACAGTGTCGCTGCTATAACAGGAACAGCTCGGAAAGGTCCACCAAGCATTCGTCTTTTGCACAGACGAGATCTGCGACCAGCTGTCTGGCGAAAAGCCTTGGTAGCAAAAACTCAAGGACCCGGGGCATAAGGGGCATTAGTCTTAACCTTGCATCTGAGCCATAAATTTTGAACCTCAAACCCTTAAACAGGCTCGTAGTAGCCTTCGAAAAGTGTACAGTTCTGACACTCCATGCTCTGAACCAAACCGTCGAACAAACTCCTTGACACTTGGCTGCAAGACCCGAAGCCCCCACAGCTTCTTCAAAGATCGGATGGTAGCCCAAATGCTTGGGTCTAGGGGCTTCAAGTTTACGTGGAATTTAAGGCACAGACTTTAGGGCTTCAAGCTTTCCCTCTGCCGCCGCGGATCGCTTTGCTCCTGGCCACTAGCCGTTGGTCCGAACTGCCGCAGGGCCAGCTGAGGGCTTGGCTTGTCAGTGTGAAGAAGTGGTTCGAGCTTGGTTGCTGTTATCCGCAGCAGTCACGACCACGAGCTGTGTTGATATACAGGAGGCGTCCACGTTCACTTGTAAGAGTTTTGGTAGTATGTAGGACTAAGCTGTTGGCTGTCGAATGCACATGTTGAGAAACAATGTTTGACTCATAAGGCTCAGGGCCCGAACTGGACCTCGGGTTTCGGCAAGTGCTCTGAAGAGCCTTCGGTTTCCGCCAAAAAGGCTCATTGAGAACTCGCAGAAAGTTAAAGGCAAGCTCCTAAAATGAAGCTGCTTCCAAATCTATCCCGTTATCTGTCTCTCGCTCTCTCTCTCGCTCTCTCTCTCGATCTCTCTCTCTCCCTCTCTCTCTCGCCAGCTTGTGGACACTCCAGGCTTGCACAACGATTGCTCAATGACGAACCGGAGACCCAGTCAACGTCAAAAGGCTTTCTGGGTTGAGTTGATGCTTTGCTCTGCGAGAGTTTTCTACATTAAACAAGCTTCCAGGCTTCATCAGCTCAATCCAAGGCGATATACAAGAATTTGGTGTTGAACTACTCCCAACGTGTATCTAATTCTATGGCCAGCCTAGCTGGACTGCCTCGCTTGAAAACAGGAGGAAAAAGGTGGCTGTGCTTTGATTGCTAGGGCTTGTCTTCGCGGTTTTACAGTTGTAGGTCGGTTTGGCTCTCTGCCCCGAAAACCCACACTTTGCGCCCGAAACTAAACCTTAAACCCTGTTGGGCTGCTTTGATCCTTTGCGTTGGAGCAACAGCATCGAGAAGAATAGCCTTCAAAAGATGCTAGGTTCAGGGCTTGCCGCCGGCAGCTGCCACTTCTGGCGACCACAACGACGACGATGGCTGGAACTACATTCGTTTGCAACGTCTGCTGCCTAAACATCACTAAACCCGAAACCCTAACCTCTGAAACCCCAAAACCCGAGCTGGACCCAAGAAGTAGCCCTTGCAGCAACCCTTTGACATGGGACAACTGCATTTGCTTTGGGTTTTAAGGTTTAGGGTTTCTTGATTTCTTGTTAGTTTGGCGTTTCCGGCCTCCGGCGCCGGGTGTCAAGGCAAATGGAGAAGTTGTTGCAGGAGATCCAGCTACGGGAACCTCTCGACACACAAGACTTGGCTTTCGGGTTTGGGGTGTGGGAAGGGTAGGGTTTGGGATTTAGGGCGTGGGAAGGGTAGGGTTTCTGGAAGCTTCAACTCTGAGCCCTGTGAACACTAAGTCCTCAACCATGTGCCCTGAAGACTCGCTCTCGCTTCTGGTGTGAAGGCCCATCGGGCCGCTCGTTAAGGATCTGAGAGAATTCAGCAGCTTAAAACCCATGGGTGTAGAAGTTAGCGTTGAAGCTCCAGATTCCAGATATATAATTTAGCTTTTTACGTTCGGAAAGAGCACTTAGCTTCTAATGTCCACGCCCAGACTTCAGCTTTTCAGGTCCAGACAGAGACTTTTGCTGGGTCCAGCTTTCAGACTGTATGATTGTAGGGCTTGGGAAAATTGGTGTTTGGGATTTAGGGTGGAGATTCGGACGACCGACGCTGCAGACGTGCCTTCCCCAAACCCTGCACCTCAACGGACAATAAATCCGAGACTCTTTGAATCGGGGCCCCCTGGATCAACCTGAAACCCCAATCCTGAAATCCACAGCTCGGTTTGGGGCCGAGGCGCGTAACCTAGAGCCCTACTTAAGCTCTAACTCTACATCCAGAGGGCGAAGCCCTGAAGCACCCCAAACCCTATGAAACCCCTAAGCCCCTAAACCCCTACACCCTAAGCACGCCACGCAGCTGTCCAGTCTTCGTCCGAGTCCAAACCATCCTGCCGTAGCGGGCTCTGGGGTTTGGGGTTTAAGGAATACTAGGGTGGGGGGCTTGGGGCGCGACGTTTGGCTCGCAAGCTGTCTAGTTCAGAGCAGGGTCGTGCATGGTCGTTCCGCATGTGCCTGGAATGCGCTAGCAGCAACAGCAACAGCATCAACAAGACTGACGACGACAGCGATCGCAACAGTGATAATCATGTGTCCATGCATGTGCATCTACGCGTGCATAGTAGCATGTCCGCATCTATACATCTCTGCATCTTTGCATCTACGCATCGATGTACCTTTGTATCTTTCCATCTGTCGATCGATCTATCTATCTATCTGTTATCCATCACCTATCTACTATCTATACATCTATCTCGCTCTCTCTCTCTCTCTCTCTCTCTCTCTCGCTCTCTGTCTGTCTGTCTGTCTCTGTCTGTCTCTCTGTCTGTCTCTCTGTCTGTCTCTGTGTCTGTCCCTCTGTCTGTCTGTCTCTCTTGGCTCTCTCTGTCTCTCTGTCTGTGTCTCTGCGTGTTTCTCTGTCTGTCTCTGTCTGTCTCTGTCTGTTTCTGTCTGTCTCTGTCTGTTCCTGTCTGTCTCTGTCTGTCTCTGTCTGTTCCTGTCTGTCTCTGTCTGTCTCTCTGTCTGTCTCTCTGCCTGTCCCTCTGTCTCTCTGTCTGTCTGTCTGTCTGTCTCTCTCTCTCTCTCTCTCTGTCTCTCCGTCCCTCTGTCGCTCTGTCTCCGTGTCTCTCTGCCTCTCTGTCTCTCTGTCTCTCTGTCTCTCTTTCTGTCTCTCTATCTGTCTGTCTCTCTATGTGTCTCTCTATCTGTCTGTCTGTCTGTCCGTCTGTCTTTCTGTCTTTCTGGCTGGCTGCCTGCCTGTCTGGCTGTCTGGCTGTCTGGCTGTCTGTGTGTCTGTGTCTGTCGTCTGTCTACCTCTTTGGCTAACTATGCAACTATCTATCTGCTACAGTCATCACTGCGCTCTACTGCTTCTTGCAACACTCTTCACTGTTATTGCTACTACTGCCATTGTCAATTGTACTTACTGATGTGAATCTTCAGGATAAGTGTGTGAGACAACAGTACAACTGCAAATACGTCTAATAGTACCAAGATCACCTTACCTATCTAATTAGGCCAGTTTCACATGACAAAGATCCACATAGGTATGCACTACTAGGTTGGTGGCACGTTGGCGGCCCTACACTTTTAGGACTGTAAGAGCACGAAAACACCTGCCTGCGCAGGAATTTATGCAGTCTATTGGCAAGTGCGAACAAACGGCGTAGGCTAAAGTACTCCAACTACTACTTGCCAAAGTGCCAAAGCTGAAGCCGAAAAACAAAACTGAAAGCTTAAATCCGAAACTCTATCGTGAGAATGCGGGCTTTGGAAGCGTAGTGTTTTTTCTGAAGGATGTTCGAAGGGGTTCTGTAGGCCTTCAGAATCAGAAGGCTTTGCAAATGTGTGGCAAGGAAAGTACACGCCTTACCGAGTTGAAAAGGGTTCCGGGCATCAGCAAGGACAAGCAACTTGCCACACTGCCCCTGGTCCATGTTGTTGACACAAAGCCCGCCTTTAAAAACGTTGTTAATCACCTCCCACCCACCCTCCACCCTTCGAAAGGCTGAACTTCGTAACCTGTTGCAAAAGCCCGCAGAACCAGAAGTACCCGAGGTACGCTTGTCAGAAGCACACATTCTAAAATTTGCAACTGAATCCCAAGTGCCCCAAGCACCAGAAACATCGTAAATACCGAGTCGAAAACCTGAAAAGTGCACGAAAACACAGGGGCGCCAACGCGCCACTGGCCTACTACTACTACTACTACTACTACTACTTCTACTACTACTACTACTACTACAACTACGAGTGACTCAAAGCCCTTAACAGCATATTCAGGACAAGCACAAAGAGCTTTGGATGGCTTGAGTCGGAGGCCCTCCTCAGCAAATTCTTGGATGTCAACTTTCATCAAGCCGGCCTCACCGAAGCGCTAGGAGTGCGGGATTGAAGAACCCAGGACGTTTACAGTAGGATTGAGCGAACAAGTCATGAAAGTTAAGGCGGTTTAGGACCCAGGGTTCGGGTATGAAGGCCTAGGAAGTAATGCAGCGGCCTTAATAATTAGAACAGGGTTGGGGGGGTTCCTTATTATAAGTGCAAGTATAATAATAATATAACCCCAAACCCTACTCTAACTACTAAGGCCCCTATACTATGGCCGGTTGCCGATTAACGGGGCCCTTCGGGGCCTTCGGGGCAGGGCATGGGTCCTTCGAATCTTGGGGTCTGTTAGAAGCCCGAAACCCCAAACTCGACCGAACCAGAATCCTAAAAGCCCAAAACTCTCAACCTGAAGCATAGAATGCCCTAGGCCCTAGACACCCCTGAACCCTGAACCCGAAATGCACCTAGACTCGACCTTGAGATGCTGACACAGCAGACAGCGACAAATCAGACAACGTAAAATAGGAGCCGAAAAGGTTTCGGGCCAAGTTTCGGAGACAATATACTTCTATCATAATAAAGAACCCTCAAGATAGTAATGGTAATTATTTAGGCCCGTATATGAACATGCAACAGCGAGGGCTCGGGGTTTAGGGCCTAGGGCCTCGGTTCGCTTCCAAAGTTGCCAAAGTGAGCAGTGACGAAAGATCAGGGTTTAGGGTTTAGGGGCCTTAGGGGTTTAGGGATTAAGGTTTAGGGGCTTAGAGGTTTAGGGTTTAGGGCTTCGGGGCTTGGGGGTTTGGGGTTTAGGGGCTTAGGGGCTTAGGGTTTAGTTTAGGAGAATAGAGGTTTAGGGTTTAGGGTTTAGGGGGCTTAGGGGTTTAGGGTTTAGGGTTTAGGGGCTTAGGGGTTTTGGGGTTTAGGGTTTAATTTAGGGGCTTAGGGTTTAGGGGCTTAGGGGTTTAGGGTTTAGGGTGTAGGGGGTGCGCGGAACTGCATCAGCCATGGACTACTTATGCCTTGTTTGGAGCCAGTAACGCCACCATTCTGCGGTGGCAAAACAAAGCTACTCCTTTTCATGACAGCAATAGCCGGAGCAAGAAACGCACTTTCGGGCTGGGAGCCCTGCTGGACCTGGTGCTTAAACATTCGAAAGACACAGTCCTACCTAGACACTGTGCCCAGGATAGAAGTACCTTACCCAAAAGACCAGCCTCCACTCCCAACAAAGCCTGGAGCGGAGCAACTGACCATCCATCCTGTACCCCAAGCGCATCAGCCGTCAATCTATCAACACTAAACCCTGAACTTCTAGACCCTAAACTCTAAGCCTACAAACTCTGAACCCTAACCCTACGAAGCCAAAGCCCTGAACCCTCCACCCTAAACCCAGAAACGCCTAAACCGTTTAATCCCGAACCCGAAACCAAGCCAATCCCAAACCCTAAACCCATCAAAACCTGCAGAAGGCCTTCTGCAGGTAGGTCCACCACGGGAAGCAGAGCGGCCAGGCTACCACAGAGGGCTTGGGTCCAGAGTATTGCCTCTGGCTATTTTGGCATCTTAGTGCTTGGATTTTAAACGGTTTAGGGTTTGTGGTTTAGGACTTGATGACTTAATTACTAGATTTACGACTTAGCGGTACAAGGGCTTGGGGTGTGGGGCTTCGGCTTGAGGGTGCGTGGCAAGGGGCTTGAGGTGCAGCGCAAGGGCTGAGGAAGAACTGAATTCCGACACGACATCACCCTACTATAGGGGCCTTAGTGCCTTGGTAATTAGAGTAGGGTTTGGGGAATTACCTGAGCTAGGTTTAGATCTTCGGATAAAGGGTTCAAAGCCAAGCAATTTAAGTATCGGGCCCTATGAGGGGTCTAGGAATTTGGATGTCCATAGACTTGCTGGGCTTTTGCGCAGCGTTGGTATCCAGAACCAATTGAGGTTTGCTGGTGGGTGCTGATTCTTCTTGAGACTTAGGACAGTTTGGGAGTTTACAGTGACAATCCCGAAGTTCGACGACTCAGGCTGCCTGCTATGGCTGCTATGAACCCCAAGCGTTCCTTTTTGCAGCCTCTTTCAGTGAAAGCAAGGTGACTTTGGATGCCTGCTCTAAACCCTCCAAACCAAGAGGATCTAAATTTGGGGCCGTCATCAGAGCCGGGGCAACAAGAACCTTTCTCCATCAGGTTTCAATCAAGACAGAGACACCCCGACCCTAAAGCCTAAGCCCTAAACCCTGAACCCTGGAGTGCTGAGAGATCTCTTCAGTCAGCCGAGAAGCAAGTTGATGTTCTGCTCGCCTTCCGCAAGTGTCGAAGGGCTTAGGATGTAGGACGCTTGGGGTGCGTGGTTTAGGCTTTTGGGTGAGGGTTAGGATTCAGGGCTTAAGCTGCTAATTACCCATGCATCACACTCTTACTCCCTCCACATCATCCCACTTGGTTGGCTTGCATTACGCTGTACTTTATTCAGTTGCGGTCAAGGGACTCTGAACCCTGAACACTCTCTGCGGTCCAGGGCTCAGCGATTTCTTAAGCAGACTTTCCGATGTAAACACAACAAAGACACTCAAAAATTTAGATCTCTTTGCATTGGCGAAATGAACTTGCGAGCCCTTGTGGTACTTTCAGTCGCCCTTGAAGAAACCCTTCTCGTGTCCCTTCTTGTAACCCGAAACCTACCCCTATTTTCGCGACAAGCCATCGGCCTGTAAGCCGCACAGCGAAGCGTTTGCAGCGCTGGAAGACATCCATAATGCTAAACTCCTGCAGACAGGGCTCAGGGTTTAGGGTCCAGGGTTCAGGGTTTAGGAAAGCTACACTCTCCGGCAATGCGGGCTTCAGGAGACCAGAAAGGTCGTCAGGGCTTACGTGGTTTCAGGGATAACAAGTCAACAGCCAGACAGAGAGACGGACAGACAGACCGAGGAACGCACGGACAGACAGACAGACATCCGGACAAACAGACATAAAAACTACTGTTGATGAGCACACACTCACCTACGCGTTTACACCACCAAGTCCCACAGTCCGTCTGTTCATCTATCTGTTTGTCTCTTCGTTTCTATACAGGTTGACACAGTTAAAGATTCCGTCGACACGCATGGGATTGGAAATCGGGACGCTCCACATGGACCCTAGAAGGCAGCGCTCTTGCAAGGACCCCTGAACATGCCACACCCAATAGAAACCCCACATCATACTCCTTAAACCCTATAAACACAAAATACCCCTAAACCCTAAACCCTCTCAAACTTCAACCTTGAACCACTGAACCCTAGACCCTAAACCCCAAGCCCTACCTGGCTTCCATACTCCACGCTGAGGGTGCGGACGGCCCGTCGAAGCGCCGTGCTCAGAACACCTCCCTCACCTGGGCTTTGGCGTTTGGGGTTTATGCCTGTGGAATGTGTTTCTTAAAGGGTTGAGGGTTTAGGGTTTAGAGTTTCTTAAAGGATTCGTGATCGGAGTACCTGATGAACAGGTTCCAGTAGGGCGACTATCAGAGCAATCCAAATCCAGAGTACCTACAGCTCTTGCTATATCTTTTACGAACTAAGTCCCCCGAGCCCCGCCGGTAGTCTCCGGTCTTAGCGCCTGGGCGGATGAAGGTTTGAGATGGTTTGAGGTGTGGGGATGTGCATGATCAAAGTAGCTGCTGTGCTGTCTACCCGGTGTACACATAGCCTACAACAACCCGCTACGTGCAGGTGGCGACATGAAAGCCTGGCTATTAAAAGTTGAAACAGCGTTTGTGAAGTAGGGCTCCGGTTCTACGAGCACCTGCACCTTAAATTTCTTTCGTCCTGGAGCCGGTGGAACGCATCTAAGTCGCATGCCTGGCAGTGGGGCTTACTTTCGGCAGCCATAAAACGCAGTCGGGGAAAGCCCCTGGCCGGCCAGTGCAAACAATCCTAGTCATGGCAAGGGTCTGAAACTGATCCAACCCTGAGAACAAGGAAACACACATCTAGGAATGACTGAGAGAAGGTAGACCTTGCCAAGCCGAACGTGCAAGGCATCAATGCGTCGAATTGTGCCGCTTTTGAAGGCTGTTACAAACGTAGTGTGCCATGTAGTGCCCTTGCTATGCCTTTCATACTTTCTGATACCGCGCAGTTTAACCAGGCATCTGACAGGGACACCCTTGTAGAGGCTCTATGCGGCCTCCTAGATGCAAATCAACAAGCTCCGTAGTGCCGGCAATGCAAGCATGTTGGATGTATGGAGGCACTTCACGATGGAGAGGCATTACAGGCCTCCAGGGTATTTTGAGCACGATCCACAAAGCGCAAGCATTGTTTCGCTGAAGCTTATCGGACAGTTTGTCTTCATGGCTTGACTTGGCAGGCTCTGGAGCTCCGCTGTCGGCAGCTCTGCACTGCAGCGGTGCAGCTTGAGGCTTCGGGCCCGCACGGCGATTCTCTCGGCCAATTGCCAAATTCTGCCTATCCTCGATCGCTATCCGAGTTGCCCATGTCTTCAGCCTCCTCATTGTCTTGCGAAGCCGATATCGAATAGATGTCGTGCTTATACATGAAGGAGTCCTCGGAGGACTCGGAGACACGAAGTGCAGGCTTCAATGTTCCCGGAACCCAACCCTCAAAATGCAAGAGGTCTTGGGTCTGGCAGAAACCGAGTATCGAGAAAAGGTTTAGGGGAAGTCACCCAAATAAAGGAACACTTGATAGTGGCTTGATAGAGGGTTACATTAGTAGAATAGCATTTGATGGCTGTGGCATAACGAAGCAATCTTCCTGCAAAACTTGGCCTACCGCTGATCTTTCGAAAGAGCTTGCTCCGACTCACACGCAAGAGTGCATCTATGTAGTTGCTGGAATGCTAATTAACCAGTTTCTGCATGCGAACTGCCTCTACTCCTCTAGGTCCTCTAGGTAACTGGGAGTAGAGTTCAGATACTCGCAAGGGCAGGGGCACAGACGACACGTGAACGTGAGGATCTCAAGACTAAGGCGTCTGAAATCTCGAGACAGAGCACGGTCTATGAATTGCCCTTCACAGGAACGGGTAGAATGGAGGAATAAGGTCAGCGCGATGCAAGAACAATAGCTGAAGATCTGCGTCGCTTCGAGAGTAAACTGGATACGATAGGGAGTGGTGAGCTAGCCCTTTAAGAAAAACTGCATCACAATTTCTCGTCTCCGGGGCCTTGTTCAGGGGCAAAGTGTTTGTGTTAGGGTTTAGGATCCAGGGTTTGGTGGTTTTCGGTGTCACGGGTTGTGGTATAGGGTCCCTTGTGCCAGGAATCGATGTCACAGATCGTCCCCGAGTGGCAGCAGTCGTTGATGCAGAGGATCCGAACTCCTACCGGGCCCAGCACATGAAGACTTGAAGCCCCAACCCTAAACCACAAATCTCAAAGCCTAGGACCAATCCCGCAACATGAGAAACAACATCTGGACATGTGGTCTGCATAACATGCTCTAGGCCTCTAGGCCCTACGGTTTCGAGCGTCGAGCTTCGGATTTGGGGTTCAGGGCTTCGGATTTCAGGCCCGTAGAGTCTGGCGTCCAACACTTGACATGGTTCGCGCGCAGTGTAGTGGGTACTGCAGCAGATATGAAGCGAAGAACTGAATCGACATGGTCATAGATAACAGAATTGAGACGAGGCAGCCGTGGATAACAACAGGCAAACTTTTGCAGTACTTGTGAAGCCAGCCCTAAACCCTGAACCCTAACTCCGAAATCCGGCACCTTAAACCCTGATGCCTAAACCCTAAAGCCGAAGCCTGCCCTAAACCGCTCCCCTTTTGCCCTAAACCCAACAATTCCTTCAAACCTTTCCCAGGCCGGTCCATCTGGGACAAAGGTGTCCAAAGCCATGGCGAACTCATCCTCACAGTTCAGGGTTCAGGATTTGGGCTTATAAGATTTCGGGTCTAAGGTTTAGGATTTAGGGCTGAGGGGTTCAGGCTTTAGGGTTTTGGGGTTTAGGGTTTAATTATGGTTTAGGGGTTCAGGGTTTAGGGTTTAGGCTTCTGGTAAACACCTTTTCCGAGATGGCAAGCGCACCGGCACTTGCCGGGTTCTTTTCCCAGAATTGCGGAAGCAGGTTTTCATGTTCAGAGAAGCAGTTTCTAGCAAGGGCTTCGGGTCTTAGGTTTTTAGGATCTTAGGCTCATCAATGGAAAGGTAAGACTTCTTCTGGGATCTTGGGTTGGTCGTCGCTTAGACACGTGGGCCCTAAAATCACCGATCAAACCCCAACAGCCTAAATCCCGAAACAGTCATCTCAGAGAAGAGCGTTTGGCAAAAATCTTCGGAAACTTGCAGGCTGCGAAATCATTGCGCACCATCTGAAGCAAGCATCGTCGATGAGGACTGCGGATTCGGTCAGTCGTCCAGTGACGTCCGGCGTGACGAAGGCCTGGAAGATGACTCCGGATACATATAAACATACATATAAATATACATATGAATATACATATACATATACATATACATATACATATTCATATTCATATACATATACATACACACATACACACACACATATA
>CAJNJA010014359.1:0-12238 GCA_905231915.1 Symbiodinium necroappetens | reverse complement strand
TCGAGAATTAGAACACGATCCTCACTGCAGAAGCTGTCTAAGGATGCTGCCTCCTTCTGTTGTTTGGTCAGGGTGTCGTTCAAGCGAAAGTGGTCGCCCGCCCAAAAGATCGCTGCCTGCAATAATAATCAAGAGGTTGCTGATGAAAAGGTTTGTAAAATGCTAGCGGATTCAGCCTCGACCTCCTTCTTCGTTGGGAGGTCCCCAGCAAAGGAGGCACAGTAGCTCACTATGATCGGGAAGTTGAACTCAGTAGTCACCTGCTCAAGGTTAAGCAAAACCCTTTCTCGTAAGAAGGATTAGGTAGGATTCCCACCTGTTCCTCGGCAATCGTGGCGCTCGTCACGTCGAGGAAGCGGTAGCGAAAGGGCTCCTGCACCAAAGCTTGAATAATAGACGGCTTTGTTGGTTTGAACAGGAACCGCGCCTCCGAGTCCTTGTTTTGCTTCTTGATCGCCTTCTTCAGGATTTCTATCCTTTGGTTCACATAACCGGGCTTCAGGAGGTCTTGGAGCCACTCTTTCAACAGGTTTACCCTCCTCTCATTGGGCTTCGAGTCTGGCATTTTGCCAAACTTCCCAATGCTTGAGTTGAAAATCTCGCGGGAATTTGTGTTTCTCCAGAACAGAGCAAAAACCAGCAGGGAGGAGCACAGGGGCACAGGGCCTTCTTCAGAAGCTCCTTCTTCAACAAGACCTGGGTCAGGAAGGAAAACAGGAAGGACAATTCCAACCATCGTGATTCCCAAATTGAAAAGATCGGGGCCACACGGCTCCGAAGAGCTTTGTTGCATCGCACCACCGGCATTGTAGATACCTCATCAGCCGTTTGTTAATTTTGCTTGCGTGTTGACAAACCAGAGAAACTCCTGAGATGCACACCAGCCAAATCGCCCAAAGGAAAGGAGCAAGCATGAGTCACCAGGCTGGAGGTCAATGAGGTCTTGGAGCCACTAGGCTTAACTATGGGCTTTGCGGCCCCCGAATCACGCCTGCATGTTTTGCTTATGGTCTCGTTATTTTGTCTTTGCCGGACAATGCATGATCTAAATGAAACCTTGATCCACGGCAAACAGCCAACGACACGTCCACCGAGTTATCTCGAATCTTTCCCAAATCGTCAAGCACTGGTTAAACGGGTGCGTTTGATAAGCCCCAGTTTCCCGGGTGCGCGGAAGTTCAGGGTATATATATATATACACACACACACACATATATACACCAATGTACGCATTTGTTTGTGTATATCTATACATATATATATATACATACATATCTACATACAATACATATACGCGTATACGTATGTATGCACGTGTATGTATTTATGTACATTTGTGTGTCCATCGGGGTATGTGCATAGATATATACATACATACATGCATACATGCATACTCACGATGTATGTATGTATGTATGTATGTATGTATGTACATATATGCATATGTGTGTATATACATATTCATACATATATATTTATATATATACATACATAATGCATACATACACACATACATGCATACATGCATACATGCAGACATTCATACAAGCATACATACATACATGCATACATAGATCCATGCATACATACATACATACATACATGCATGCATACATACATGCACTCGCACATACATGCATGCATGTATGCATGCATCCATGCAGAGTCATGCAGAGGTACGCACATACACACACACACAAACACATACAGACAGACAGACACACGCACACCACTTCACCTGCATGCATGCATGTATGCATACATATACATATACATATATATATACACATACACATAATGTGCGCACATACACACGCACACACACGGTCAATCAAGCATACATACACACCTGCGTAAAACCTGCATATGTGCATACAGAGAGAGAGAGAGAGAGAGAGAGAGAGAGAAAAGAGAGAGAGAGAGAAAAGAGAGACAGAGAGACAGAGAGACAGACAGACAGACAGACAGGCGGGCAGGCAGGCAGGCAGGCAGGCAGGCAGACAGACAGACAGACAGACAGACAGACGCACACTCACACACAGATGTGCACATACACATGCATGCATGCTTTCATGCATGCTGGCATGCGTGCATGCATACATGCTTACATGCATGCATACATACATACGCACATGCATGCCAGATCAGTCTGTGTGGACATGTTGATATTGTCCAGCTGTTTGCTGCGTGACCTACCTCAGTGTGTTGCCCAAGCCGTTGGTGCATGATGTGATTTGACACGGCATTCCTGCCTGTGATGAATTCGGAGACACGCATGCGAACCAGAGTCAGAGTCAGCTTGAAGACCAAGCCGCAGGACACCCGGATTCTGCCACGGGCAGGTAACCTTGAGCCTGTTTGGAGTTCAACCTACTTGGTGTCGAGGAATTCAGGAACCAGGCTTAGAACATGTATCAATTTTCGCAGACATTGCTTGGCTCGGAGGTCTGCAACGCATCGGTGTCATGCAGCAAATCGCAAGACAGCCAGTTTGAGCAACGAGACATTGCCATCACCTTAACCGTGCTTCAGCGCTCCTTAGATTAGACTCTCAGATGCTTATAAACACCGCTGACCCTAAGACGGGAACTCTGTTTGTCAGACCCGGGAGCCCTGACCTCGTACCCGTTCAGGGTTTAGGGTTCAGGGTTTGGGGTTCGGGGTTTAGGGTTTTGGGTTTTGGTTTATGCCTTTCAGTCTTTGAGTGCACGGTTTCGCTTTGTTTGGAGCTTGGCAGTCAATCGACAGATGCAAAGCCAGATCAAGCACAGCAACATCCTGACGCAGGGGCTCCATAGAAGCCTAATTTGGACAGCTCTTAAAACACCTATGAGAGGCTATGAAACAGAAAAGAAATCCGAGTTTGCCTAGCACAATTGTACTTGGGGCGGCGCCATGCAGCAACCTCCGCAAGACATGTGGACTGCGGTGCAGCTGCCTCAGACGAGCCGGTTGAACTGAGCTATACACTGTAGATACGCAACTACTACGACGGCGACGACTACTTCGGCTACTGCTAGTTCTACTTTACTGTTATTGCCACTGATGCTGCGGCAGCTGAGGCTGCTACTGTTACTAGTAGTAGTAGTAGTAGTAGTACTACTACTACGACGACGACGACGACGAATGGTACTACGAGCACTTCAACTGCAACTGCTACTGCTACTACTCGTACTACTGGTACTGCAACTGCTACTACTCGTACTAGGCTACTAGTACTGCAGCTGCTACTGCTACTGCCTCTGCTCGTACTACTAGTATTCCTGCAACTGCTACTGCCACTGCTACTGCTACTACAGCTACTGCTTCTGCTTCTGCTGCTGCTGCTATTATAGCTACTGCTACTATAGCTACTGCTACTGATACTTCTACTGTCACTGCTACTGCTACCTCGACTGCTACTGCGAATGCGACTGCGACTGCGACTGCGACTGCTACTGCTACTGCTACTGCTGCTGCTGCTGCTGCTGCTGCTACTGCTACTGCTACTGCTGCTACGACGACGACCACGGCCAACGACGACGACGACTCCTACTACTACTACGGTCACGATTCGGCGGATTGTTATGTACTTCCACCGCGGAGTACCGTCGTCAGGCATTTTTTCTTGGTTAGACGCCGAACCCAAATCCCAGTATCCGTGAAACTTATAATCCGTGAAAGTCGAGACATCATGAGGTGGCGCGCTGCACGGGGGGTCCTGAGCGCCCTGGCCTTCACGGCACTGGGTACAGGTCTGGGTGCTGGGCTGGGCAGCGTCCTCGGCCGAGGGGCGCTCAGCTTCTTTGAGACGGAGTTGCGGGAGTTTAGGGTTTAGGGTTTAGGGGTTGTAATATTGACTTCCAATTTGTGGTTCAACGTTTCGGGTGTAGGGAAGTCGCAGCACTTTAGAACAAATGTGACAAGAGCGGGCGATGCTTCAGGAATTACGCGGATGCATGAGGGTCTGCAGACAGTCGTGAGTCCGGATTTAATTATATGAGTATTTTTGCAGTTGTGGGCTGTTCAGAGTCTCTGTTCTGGTGGGAAGAGTAAGATTCGGGCTCTGGGGTTTTGCATGTGACGTCGGGAGAAGAAATGTCGAACTAGGAATTGCGCTTCGGAAGGTGGGTTACGCGAATGACAGTTGGCTTTGAACTCCCGAGCCTCAACCCCAGGTAATATGAGCCCGAATATTTGGAATAGGGTTTTGGGGTCTAGTATACTATTAGTATAAGAAGGAACCCCAAAATAGTATGGGTAATCATTTAGGCCCCCGTATCATCATTGTTGTTCCAATGTGCTGCAATCCGTAAAACTGCTGTTGCCTGTCTGACTAGGACTGCTTCGTCCACTTGCTCGATCTCTTCGTGCGGGTTCAACTTGTAGATTGGTTCCAGGACAACAAGATAGTGAGGATTCTATACAAGCCACCCCTGCTCACTCCAACTACTATTGCACTGACTAACGGCAAACAGTGACACGGACGACAGCCGCGATCAGGACCCAGTCAGTAAGAGTAGCATAAACTGATCAGGAGTGAAAAGGAGGTATTGTCCAGTGGCCCCTCAATGCGCTTGGCTAAACCCTAAACCCTAAACCTAAACCCTAAGCCCAAGGCCTCCTGGGTGCGGTGTTCACCTTTGGCACCTCGCTTGTGGCAGCGCCGCGTCTTGGCCGAGCTTTGCGCAGACCGGAGCCGGACCATCCTAGACCCCTGCCTCCCAAAGACCATGGCCCAATGTGGGACTTTCCGAACATTATAGTACCTTATTTTGGGTACTATTTAGGGTACTATATTAGGGTCCCATTTCTTCGGAAACTCCCATGAAGTAGAAGCCTAAGCACTTACCAATAGCAGCTGCCCATGCTATTCCACAGAGTTCCGCATTCGCTTTGTAGTAGTTATGAGCATAATCTCCTGGTGCTTAAGCTTTGTGTGGCAAACCACAAGCTGAAGCTCAAAAAGGGTCGGTCTGCCAGCCTTACTGACTGATACTTTGAACGAGTCAGAAGCGATCGTAGCTGTTGCTTGGAAGTTGTTCCTTCACCCCCCCCTAAGCCCTAAACCCAGAGTCTTCAGGGTGAGCGCCTGCACCCTTTAGGTTATGCTTTTGTTCCATCTTGCACTGGTCGCAGGCCCCCGGCCCTGAAACGGCAAAGAACGCCGAGGGCCCTACTAAAGCTACGAAGGAGAAGCCCTGACTCTGGGGTTTGGGGTTTAGGCAGTTAATCAATTAATTAATTAACTAATTAATTGATTAAATAATTAAGTATATATATATATATTTATAGATAGCATAGGGCCTTGTTGGATCTTGCCTCGTCTTGCACTACTAGAATCTGCTGACAGACAATGCCGGCGACGAAGAGGACAACGTAGGCATCATCAACAACAGCAACAACAGCAAGAGCAAGAGCGAGAGCAAGCGCAAGAGCAAGAGCAAGACGAGCAGCAAGAGCGGCAAGAGCAAGAGCAGCAAGAGCATCAAGAGGTGCAAGAGCAGCAACAGCAGCAAGAGCAATAGTTGCAACAATATCAACCAGCAGCAGCAGCATTAGCAGCAGCAGCAGCAGCAGCAGCAGCAGCAGCAGCAGCAGCAACGGCAGCAACCGCAGCAACAGCAACAACAGCAACAACAGCAACAACGGCAGCAGCAGGAGCAGCAGCAGCAGCAACGGCAGCAACCGCAGCAACAGCAACAACAGCAGCAGCAGCAGCAACAGCAGCAACAGCAGCAACAGCAACAACAGCAGCAGCAGCAGCAGCAGCAAAAGCAGCAACATCAGCAACAGCAACAGCAGCAGCAGCAGCAGCAGCAGCAGCAGCAGCAGTAGCAGCGGCAGCAGCAGCAGCAGCAGCAACAGCAACAGGAGCAACAGCAGCAACAGCAACAACAGCAGCAGCAGCAGCGGCAGTAGCTGCAGCAACAGCAGCTACAGCGACAGCGACAGTGACAGCGACAGCGAGAGCGAGAGCGACAGCGGCAGCAGCAGCGCAGGACCAGCCCAGCTCCGGCACCGGCACCACCGCCAACACCAACAACCAAAGCAACATCATCAGCCGCAGACACATAATTAGTAACTGACAGCAAATGCTGATGCTGCAGGTCTCTGTACCGGGCAAAGGGTTCAATCATCTGGCTTGCCCCCACCCGGAGCTACAAACAGCGTGTCTCAAGGCTGCTTGGAGCTCTTCTGGGCGGGGCTTTTGGTTGCTTCCACTGCATCAGGCTGGAAGACACGCGGAAGGGCTTCACGGAATTAATTTCTCGCTTTTTTGAAGCCTCGTGGGAGCAATAGTCGTAGACGTGGGCATGTCCTCGAAACACCGCCACCGCGAGGTTCAGCCAAATGTTTACAGAACACAAGGAAGGGTTGATTGTCTGTGTCAGCCATTCCAGGAAGATGTAGGCACCCAACCCTTCAATGGTCGAGGGTCCTCAAAGGCGAACACTAACCACGTGTCTTTTTCCGGCACGGCTTTTGGGTTTGAGATTGTGCGTGCTACCTCCGTCGCCGGAATTGCTAGGAGGGTTTCGGTCTCCGGATTTCATGAAGCTCAAGCCTTACGGCGTTGATGCCCCAAGCCTCATATGCATTCAAACGTGTAGGCCCCAACACCCACCATCCGAGTCTCGAATATAGAGGCCTTAATGCGTTGATAGTTGGAATAGGGTAAAACTGCTGGTTATAAAAGGTAACTCTATAGGAAGTATATCTACCAGGCAATGTCAGTACCGCCATAGTGGCTGAGGACCCTATATGCATGTTCAGCTCTTAAGCCCCTCACTTGGCTCTTGAATCCCAAACTTGAGATCCGGAAGGCTGAAAACCACCTTGTCTTCTTGTTGCTACTCTCACTCTAGCTCCGTACTCTTAGCATCACCCGCATCATTGCAAGTTGGTAGTAGGAGGAAGAGGAGACGGAGGAGGAGGCCAGGAGGAGTAGTAGTAGTGGTGTTAGTCGTACCTAACCCGGAGCGCTAGGGAAACATGACACTGTGATTCATCTCACTCGTACTCTTACTCTTCGTGTTCGGTTAGGCATAGTTTGTTAAGCGCATGTTTCTTTGGATTTTGCACTTGTGCGGCAAGTATTCATTGAAACGTTCGTGCACATACACATATTTGATATTTTTATGTGTACTCACGCCCGTGCACAGGTGCGCACATGTACACACTGCTGCTGTTACTGTTCCTGCTGCTGCGACGACAACGACGACGACGTTTGCGACTCTGTCTGCATCTACGCCTACGACAACGACGGCGACGACTACTTCTACTACGGCGACGACGGCAACAACAGCAGCAGCAACAACAACAACTACTGCTGCTGCTGCTGCTACTACTACTACTACTGCTGCTGCTGCTGCTACTGCTTCTACTACTACTACTACTACTACTACCACTACCACCACCACCACCACCATCACCACCACCACCACAGCCCCTCGTGCGACGATGGCGACTGCTGCTCTTCCTGTGGCCAAATGTTACGACCATTTTTCAATTTGGTATTGCTGCGCGCGTTGTCCTGCTATTTCACTTATCTTCTTGAGTGTCGTATACTCTCCCAAATGTTAACCTAGACAAGTAAAATCTGCAACCAACCTACCTCATATTATCTGCCTTAAGCTTCTTTAACTAAGCTATGCCCAAAACCTGAAGCCTTAAACCGAGTCCGGCAGGTACTATGCGGGCTGTTTAGAGAGCCTTCTTCTGTACCATCCACGCCGGTATGTCGAAGCGCGGCCCAAGGGATACTTTAGGGGATTCCTCTACAGGCTCCTCTAAGGGTTCCTTTTTGGGAATAGGGTTTGGCTTCCTAAACCCTAAAACCCTAAAGCGCTAGAGCCCTAAAGCCCTAAACCTTCAACCCCTAAAGCCTAAAGCCAAAATCCTACTCTAAGGGCTCCTTGGGGTTTGGGTTTGGGGCTCAGGGTTTGGGGGTCGAATCAGAGTTTGGATGAGCTTTGGCTGCAGCGGTTCAGGAGTTATAAGAGCTCAGGTTGGCGAGTTCAGGATTGAGCGGTTTAAGAATTTCGGGTTCAAGGGTTTAGGGTTCAAGCGTTTAGGGTTTAAGTTAAGGGTTAGGGTTGACTTGAGAAAATCGAACAGATGATGGCTCACCGATCAGGCCGAACACGACTCGACGCTCTAGACAAAGCTCCCATCAAGTCCCGAAGGCCCCTAAACCCTAAAGCCTAAACCCTAAACACTAAGCCCTAAGCCCTAAACCCCTAAAACCCTAAACCCTAAGCCCTAACCCCTAAACAAACCCACTCCGCTTCCGCAAACCTTCAGAAAGTGCGCCCCCGGCAGTGATTTCCAGGTCCCAGGACGGGGGCCCCAGGATCTGGGCATGGTTGGGTTCCCTATGCCTTGAACCCTAACTTATACAAATAAGCAAATAAATGCATATACACACTTACATACATTCATACATACATACATGCATGCATGCATACATACATACATACTTACATATATATGCTTATATATATATATATGCATACATATATATATATATGCACACATACAGACATGTGTATATATATATATGCATGTATATATATATATACACATACACACACATATATATATAATAGTATATATATATATATTATAATTATTATTGTTATCATTATTATTATTATTTATATATACTTATATCGTATGCATGTATACATATATCAATATATACGTATGTAGGGGTTGCGGTTTTCAAGCTTGCGGTGCCGAACCTTTGCCCGTTACGACTCTTCACGGACACACTCCGGGTTCACAGAGTAGGATTGTCGCACACTTGGGTCTTTAGCTATGGACGTTCTTCGGGCTTGGTGTTAGTAGCCCTAGACCCTAACAAACCTACCTACCTACCTACCTACCTACCTAACTACCTGCCTACCCGCCTACCTACCTACTTACTACTTACCTACCTACCTACCTACCGCAGGATACCTACGTACATACATACATTCATACATACAAGCATCATGCGTATATCTACACTACCTATATAATTAATTGCATATACACCATGGCACTACGTGTGTGTATATATGCATGTATGTATGTACGCATGTATGTAGGCATGTATGCATGCATGTATGTATGTATGTATGTATGTATGCACGTATGTATGCAATGAATGTATGTATGTATGTATGTATGTGCGTATTTACGTATGTGTCTTTATGTATGCAAGCATGCATAGATGTATGTATGTATGTATGTAAGTATGTATGCATGCATGTACGTATGCATGTATGTACGTACACACGTACGTACGCATGTATGTATGTATGTATGTATGTATGTATGTATGTAGGTATCTGTATGTATGCATGCATGCATAGATGTATAGATGTATGTATGTATGTATGTATGTATGTATGCATGTAAGCACGGATGGATGTGTTTGCGTGTATATATATATATACATATATATATATTCATATATATATATATATATACACATGTCGGGTATATAAACCTCTGTGTCCAGGAGTGTCCTCCACAGCTAACCCTGCTTCTGGGCGAACTGAGCGCTACTAGTTGGTTGTGGGCTCCTTTCCGTTTGTCGGAGCCCAGAACCCGCGAGTACTTTACTTGTTTTTCCTGGTTTCTTGTGATCCTCAAATCCTGTATCCTGTCCAACCCAGGACAAGTCGTTTTTGGACATTACCTGGGATGTTGCAGACGTGCGGTGGCTTGACTGCAGGAGCTAAAACGCTGAAGCCCGAACCCGTCTGTTCATTCAGAAGCAGGGCTTCGTCCTTTAGGCTATTGAGTTCAGGGGATGGGGTTTTAGTGGATGGCTTAAGGGATTGGGGTTCGGATATGTTAGGCTTCAGTTGAAGGTCTAGGCGAACCCCAAAGGTGACCTTTATCGTAGCCTTGTAGTAGCCTCGATCGTTACCACCCCAAAAAAAAGCCTTAGTGTGTTTTAGGGTAACCCTAAACCCTAAACCCTTTACAAGCCCAGGTTTACTTTGGAACCGCTGGACTACGATCTTCCCGGCTCCGGCACGCAAACGGTTTACCTGCTGAAGCCCTCTGGCCCCTTCGGCGCCAATCACTGTCTAAATACATGTATGCATATGTGTGTGTATATATATACATATATATATATATATGTGTGTGTATATTCATACACAGGTATCTTCGCATATCTGCATGTTCGTACAACATGCACATACCGACTTATGTGAATATGTTCATGTTCCTACTCATGTACTTAAAGACTCATGTCTACCTTCCTGCCTGCCTACCCACCTACCTGCCCACCTATGTACCTACCTGCTTGTCTGTCTAGAAAGGTATGTGTGTGTGTGCATATCTATTTGTCTAACTATCTATCTGTCGATCTATGCACCTAACTATCTTCTTTCATTTGTCTTTCTCGCGCTCTCACTAACGGTCTACTTACCTACCTACCTACCTGCCTGCCTGCCTACCTGCCTACAGCTATCTATCTATCTAACCACCTATTCGTGTATCTATCATTATTTCTTATGTTCCTACATTTTCTTATCTCGACCTGTCTGGTCTGACCTGAATGAACTATGTTGTTCTATCTTATGTGTCATATTGTCTTAGATTTTCCTATCTAGTTTGACCTGTCTTATTGTATCTTATCTTTTCTTTGCTTGTCTTATCTTATCTTGTCTTATCTTATTTTGAAATGTTGATAGATAGATAGATAGATAGATAGATAGATAAATAGGTACGTAGTAGGCAGGTAGGTAGATAGGTAGGTAGGGAGGTAGGGAGGTAGACAGCTAGATAGATAGATAGATCTATAGATAGATACTGTAGTCGCATCTCTATATATTCAGGTGGATAGGTGGATAGGTAAGTAGGCAGGTGGGTAGGCAGGCAGGTAGGTCGGGCGGTAGGTTGCTAGAAGAGATAACTGGGTAGATAGATGTTCAGATAGACAGGCAGGCCATAGGTGGATATCATGGATAGGGGCAGATCTGCATAGACGATGCTTTGGCAATTTCAACAAACGTTGTTTACCAATGGGTACGGTTTAGAGGTTTAGGGGTTTACGCTTTGGGGTTAGTGACTACAGGGTCTTAGAGGTTCTTGTGGTGACAAACCATCTCCTTATAAGGGCCTAAATAATTGCCAATACTGTTTAAACCATAGTAGAATATATCACCAAGCCCTATTCTAATTATCAAACCCCCTACATTAGAGTGACATGGGGCTTGGTGGCTTGGGCCTGTAGGGCTTGAGATTATCCCACGGCTTCCCAGAGCCTCAAGGCACTGAAGCCCAAACCCAAACCGCTACAGCCCTGAACCCGAAGCCCATGAAACGCAAAGTCCGTGAGCCGTTCCTAGCCCTTGAGCTCACTTGACCTAAGCCCTCCACTTGGGGTAGAGGGCCTAGTAAGTGGTTTATCAAGAACTTAGGCTGTACTTTGGAAGTCTGGTTTCTGACATGTCCGAAGCAAAGGCTATAAGAATTGCGTTTTTCACACCATAAACCATGAAGCCCTGTCCTAGGGGCCTGAATATTGTGAAGGAAGATCTATTCAGAATCTATTCCTGATTTCAAGGGTACTGGGCTCTCCGTGTAATCACCCTAAACCCCAAACCCTGAGCTCTAAACCCTAAGCCCTACATCCTAAACCCAAAACCCTGAACCCAAAAGCCTAAACCCAAATCGACAAACCCTGAACACTAAACCCCAGGACCAGAGTGCACTTTAAAAAAAAACCCAGGACCTGTCCGACGTCTTTGGGTCTTCTTTGGGGGGAATGCCATGCTGGCTGCTGACTGGCTGGCCTTCTGTCCGGACCCCAGGTTTAGGGTTCAGGGTTTAGGGCTTGGGGGGGTTTTAGGGTTTAGGGTTTTTAGGGGTTTAGGGGTTTTAGGGTTCAGGGTTTAGGGTTTAGGTATTACAAGGATTTAAGGTTTAAGGTTCAGCGTGTAGGGTTCAGGGCTTAGTGCATAGAGCTTTGAGCTTTTAGGGGTTGGAGGTGGGGGGGATACTCAACTTTCTCTTTAGGCTTGGAGTTTAGGGGTTTATACAGCTTCAGTTTCCGGAGGTTCGAGGTTTGGGGGTAGCATCTGAAGGATGTGTTTTACTGTCATGCTCCTGACTTGATCTTATGGTATCGCGCATAAACCCTAAACCCTAAACCCTAAACCCTCAGCCCTAAACCCTTAACCCAAAACTCCAAAACCCAAAACCCTACACTCTAAACCCCAAGCTCCAACTCCTAACCCACTACTGGGGA
>CAJNJA010014358.1:0-12238 GCA_905231915.1 Symbiodinium necroappetens | reverse complement strand
AACCCTAAGCCCTAAAGCCTTCAAACGGCCCTTTTCCTTCTTACCATCGAGGCGCAAAGCCTTCAGACCCTTCAAACCCTCGGACTCCGGGAGCCTCAGCATCCCAAGACTTAGGAGGGAGTTTCCGAAAATTAGGGTACCTTATTTGGGAGTCCTTACTTATAATAGGGATCCTACTATTTAGGGTCCTATTGTAGGGTCCCCTATTTTCCGAAAATTAGGGTACCTTAACTTAATTTAGGGTCCCTATAATAAGGATATCCTGCTATCTAAGGTCCCATATTAGGGTCCCCTATTTTCGGAAATCCCCAGGTGAATCCACCGTCATGGAAAGACTTGCAGATTCCATGATGGCTTTGTGACGGTATAGGGTTTTGGGTTTAGGGTTTCTTTGGGGTTTAGGGTTTTGGAGCCTGATCTTTTGGATGTCTTCTCTGGGAAATGAAGGAAGCAATGGACCTACTGTAGAAGCCCAAAAGTTGGAAACCCAATACTAAGGTACAGGGAATCCCAGCACTATTTGGCCTTAACCCGGTTTCCAACTTTTTTGGGGTTACTATACTGCTTCGGGGTTAGGGTTCGAGGCCTGGCAGTCTACACAGTCCTGAACCCAACACACTAAGGCTAAGGTTTAGTCCTAAGTATTAGCACTCCATACTTCCACATATATGTATGTATTATATATATATATTATGTATACATATGTATCTGTTTTCGTTCCCTACAGAGCGTTAAACCCCCGGCCGGGCTCGCGGCATTCAGTGTTCCCAGAATGATTCTTTCAAAAACGAGCTTGGGAGCGGGAGCAGGGAGTTACTGTCGTTCCTGCTCTCGACTTTAGGGTTTGCGTTTCGGGCTTAGGGCCCGTCTCAACTTACTACGGCCTCTGCCGGAGCATCGCACGCCGGCAAGCCTCCGCAGGAGCCTGGCATGGGCTCGTTCCTCCAGGCTGCGGCTAGACTCCAGCACATCCTGGACCAAAATCCTCAAGCCTATAATCATCTACAACCCCCCAAAAACAAAGCCCCTAAGCCCTACGAGCATCAAGCCACGACAGAAAGTGAACAAGAGAGGGGTTTGGACACCTTCGGTTTTTGCCCTGAGCCAGCGAGGCCTCGACTCTCTTCGTTGCCATTCTGATGACCCGAGGCTCCCGGGCAGTAGCAGCCGAAGGGTCGTCGCCCATTTTCCGTTTTTTTTTTGTCCGGGGCTGATGTTTAGGGGTCTAGGGTTTAGGGGACTGCGTTGAGACTGGAAGTCGACAACTAAAGTACATGTAGCCGGGCGTAAGTTCGGGTTTTTTCTGAGCCCTCCCTAAGTTAAGGTACAGAGCTTCAAAGTTCGGACCCAAAGACATCCTCTTTTAAGTGCGAACTAAGCAACGGCCCTGGTTTAGCCTCATCCTGGTCGGATGACCATTACAAGGATCCCGAAGAAACGACCCGTGGATCTGAGAAAATCCAAGCAGCGGAAGCTGTGATAAAGCCGTGTCGAACCCAATGGGAGCATCATCAATATAGTTACCCATAGGCTCCTAAGTAGTTCCTTTTTGTGGGTCGTATTTAGAATCCTATAAGGTAATCCCAAAAAGGAACTACTAAGGAGCCTATGGGTATCGGCATTATGACGCAGACACCTTGAGAAAGGAACGCTGCATTCGCGAAGTCATGATCTCCGCTTTCAAACTGGACTCACAGCCTACACCCTAGCCCTATAAACCATGCATGCACATTCCACATTCCACTCAAAGAAGCCTTCATCGGGGACAGCAGTCGGTGCATCTTCCAAGTGCAAAACGTACAGGGCTTGCAGAGCAGGGCTTAGGAATGGCCGTGAGCACAAGCCTGAGAGTCCTGCCGCCCTCAACCAAACATCACGTCCCACTACGACACAACAACCTTGCAATCCTGTGAGCCTCTCTTCCTCTTCCGAACCCTAAGCGTCGTATCCTGTATACATCCTCGCACCCCCTGATGACCTCATACAGCATGACCCTCCGAAGACCCAAAATGCGACTGAAAGCCCTAAACCCCATCAGGTTTGCGTCAAATGGCTACGCCCATCCCTACAACCCTAAACCTATTAAAAGCCTTGAAATGCCTCAGGTTTCTTCCTAGCCTACCGGGCCGCCCATCGCCAGTGCGTATCGGCCACTC
The DNA here is from genome assembly GCA_905231915.1 of Symbiodinium necroappetens. NCBI lineage: Eukaryota > Dinophyceae > Suessiales > Symbiodiniaceae > Symbiodinium > Symbiodinium necroappetens. The sequence continues at coordinate 10,082 of CAJNJA010014358.1, read as the reverse complement.
GTGTCCCGGAGCTCCTCGCACTTTTTACTGCTCTACGGAATTATCCGCGGGAAGTAAGGATTGGGTTGTGCTGCCCGCTGGAGCAACAAGGCATATGTTTTCCTCCGTTTCTGTTTCTATTGTGTTTGAATTTTCCTTTCTGCTTCTCCGCTGCCTTTCGTGTTCGTTTCCTTTTCGGGCTTCTGTTCGGGGTTCCTACAAGCCTTACAAAGCCGCATGAAAGACCTTGTAAACACCTTAGGAGCTGGAAGAACCCCGAAGCCCTCAACCTGAACGCCTAAAACCCCCATCAAAAACGCATCGCAAACCTGCAAGCCGTGTGAATCCGTTACAACATGTAACAATGACGTAAACCCACTCAGATCACCCAGATTGAGGAAAGAGCTGGCTGCCAAAGCCGTCCACTTCTCCCGGCGACTGGCCACCTGCCCAACGAAGGTTTCCGCTAAGATTTCCTTAAACAGGTTCTTGAAGGGTTCTGTTAGTATTTTTCCAACGGGTACTTTAAGCATTCACAAAGGCTTCTCTGGTTTGTTTAAAAGTTCTTTCTGGGTTGTTTAAGGGTTTGTGAAGGGTTCTTCATGATCCAGTGCTGGAGGCTCCCATCTGCCTCGAGTTAGAAGGTTCCCAGTAAAGTTTTAGAAGGATTCTATATGGGCTTTGTGTGTGTGTGTGTTTCAGGGCTTGCGGGCTTAATATAATGGGTCGGAAAAATTAGTCATAGTAGTCCCTTTCGACCCAGGGGACTCCACCTTTGTCTCGGATCTTAAACACACTTTCAGGTGGAAGGCCGAATCGAAGCCAGGGAGCCCATGGTTTTTCAGCATTTTCCTGGAGCACTAAAGCCCAAACGCTAAACCCTAAACCCCCCTAAGCCCAGTTTCACCCTAAACCCTAAACCCTAACCCCCCCCCCCCTTTTTACGCTGGCTCGAGGGTCTGAACGAACGAATTGTTCTCGAGTTGTCAGAGAGCCCAATGCCCCTTGGTTAAGGAACACACCTTAAGTTGTCGGGGGCCATGTATATATATATATATTGATTGTGGGGTATCGGGCGGTAAAGGCGAGGTCGCTATATTCAAAACCCTGAAGCGAGGTCTGGGAGACGCCCTTCAACCTGGCATTGGTGGGCACTGCCTTCGGCTTTCACGGCATGTGGCTGGCGACGCTGGAGTTGGATCCAGGCGAGGGCGGAAGGGCATTTCAGTCTAGGATGTCGGGTACCTGCAGGAAGGTTGTTAAGTATCAGGCTTGTTGAGGGCACTTTGTGGGTGTTGTACAGGGATGCTTGTTGCATGGTTCTTGCGGCTCTGGGCCGGGCTTCGATAAAACTGCGCTTGCAATGAGAGGCCGTATATCTCAAAGCCGACCCTGAAGCCAGAAGCCCCTCAACCGTGAATTCATCGTAGCCGAACAACATGCAACGAGTAACTAGTACGGATTCTGAATTTAGGTATTCAGTTTCTTCAAAATTGAGTGGTACACCCCAAAACCAAAACCTAAACTGGCCTAAAGCCCCAACCCTAAAAACCCCCAAACGTGGCAAGGTCGGAACTGGCCGCCCTTGGCTGTGGCTTTCACTTCCCGAGGGTCAAGCTTACGATACGAGCCTTAATGATAAGCACTGCCATTCCTGAGATTTTCTTGTGATAGCTATCGTACAATATACGCTACAACCCTGTTCTAATCATTTTAGGCTTTGGCAGGCCTGGGGGGCACAAACCTCTAAACATGCATCTACATGTCCGCAACCTCTGGCAGAAAGTGGCGGACGCGAAGATGAGGGAGCCCAAGAATCCACTACCCTGGGATTCCACGGATAGCTCGCAGGGTTGCGGGAGCCTACGGCTTTGAAGACGGAACAGCCCCAACCTGAATAAGGTGGTTCATGCTGTTTTATTTAGGCACGAGGGTTTAGGGCTTAGGGTTTAGGGTCCTCAACCCTAAACCCTAAAACGTTATGCGCTGACCACCTCGATGCCCGATTCCTTTAAGCTCCCCCAAAAAAGGCGCAAGCTACAGCGAATTCAGCATCTTCCTGGAGCTCGGCTTTCTGTCCCTTGGTTTGAGGAATTTAGAGGTTTAGGGCTTAGGGTCAAGAGGGAATTTGAAGATTTAATCTTCGGGTCAAGACGGGATTTGGAGATTTAAGGCTTAGGGTCAAGAGGGTGGGGGGTTGCAGGTTTTGCAGGGGTTTTACAAGGGTTTCCAATTGATTTTCCTGGATTCTCGTTGTTCCAGGGTTAAGGGTTTAGGAAAGGTCAGGCTCTTGTTCGGATTCCAGGGATTTGTGGCATTCTGGTTTGGTGTTGGGGATTTATGAGGGGTTTGGGTGAGCGTTTAGCGTCTCGGGTTTTGGAGGTGCTGCAGCTGTTCGGTAGGGCATTCACGGCTTTGCGCTTTGTAATGACTGAGGTTTGTAAAGGACCTAGTTTTCAGAAAACATTTCATTTGGCATTGCCCGTATCCATAAACGAGCTGCTCCTGGAACCTATATGCCAAAGCTGCAGAGCACAACTACTCCTCGAGAGTTTGTCGATGCCCCCGTCGTTCTTTCAAGGGCATTGCAAGACCCTCAGCTGCTGGAGGAGTGAGGTTGTAAGTGGGAACTATATCTGTTCGGTATTTTTTTTACCTATGTCCATACAGCTACATATATTTACACATGTATATGGACATTTGTCTATATGCCTATGCATCTATATAGCTAGATCACCATGTCCTTATGTCTCTCTGTATCAAAAGATCGATATTTTTTACATCTCTATATGTCTGCATCTTTATGTCCTATATCTCTATCTACATATTTCTCTGTACCTCTATCTATATCTGTATCTGTATCTATATCTATAACTATGCCTATACCCATACTTATGCCTGTGCCTATACCTGCATCTATACTCTATGTTAAATCTGCTTCAACTAATCCCAACTGGGGAGTTTCTAGCCTCACTTGCTAGGCCCCTGAGCTCCCCAACCGGCCTGAAGTATGACGGTCTTATGAAACGCAGAAAGAGAGAGGGTTTAGGGTTTAGAGGTCCTGAGTAAAAAGAGCAGCGGAAGGATTAGCGCGACCCTGTCCTTGACCAACTGCGCCCGCTTCGGGCAGCTGCTGTCCCTGATGGAGTACGAGCCGCTTGGAGCACGAGGGCTTTTCTCCCAGAGAGCCCAATACCCCTTAATTAAGGAATATACCTTAAATCATAATATTATGGCCCCTATAATTTAATGTATATTCCCTATGTAAGCGGTGGTGGGCTCTCTGGGCTTGAAAAGAAGCCACACAAGGGTTCCACATCCGAGTTTATGGCGTTCAAGGTGTACGTGTAAGACTGTTGGATGTGCTTCAATGAGCAGTGAATACCAGTGAGGCAGATGCCTTTCTCAAGTACATCGAATCGGGGCTCTAAGTAGGTACAGGTAGACGTACTCTACTCATACCTTTATATCCCTGATGGCGTTCAAATGCCTCTATTGCGAGATCAACTCCATGCATAGTCCTTTGACTCTTCCGGTAGGGCTCAGGGGTTTTGGGAGTTTGCCAGGGCCTGCCTTTGAGCATATCAACGCCAAAAACGCTTCTGCGAGGAGGCCAAAACTCCTCCCGCTCGACTTCTCAGATTCTCAGCCCTGTCAGGACACCAAGTACGCCTCGTCGGACCAGCAGTCAGCTGAAGGATCTGCTTACGATGACTCCAGCAAGTGGGGGCTGGCGTTGGGAAACTCGAAAGGGAGCCCTAAACTATAAACCCTAAAGAGAACCCTAGACTCCAGACTATATGCCCTAACAAGAACCCTAAACTACAGACCCCAAAGAGAACCCTAAACTATAAACCCGAAAGGGAACCTGAGCCCTGAATCCTCAAGGGCTCAGGGTTGAGAGCTTTGAGCACAGAGTTATGGAGGGTTTAGGGTTTAGGGGTTTGGGGTTTAGGGATTTAGGGTTTGGGGGTTTAGGGTTTAGTGGTTCAGGGTTTAGGGATTCGGATTTTGGCCGGGAACTCCTGCCGGAGATGTTTCTCGAGTGATGAGGCTGCCGTGGGACATTGAAACCAGCACCAGAGCAAGAAACGTTCAAAGTCTGGTTTCTTGGCGAAGAAACTCAAGCCCCTGACTATACAAGAACCTGTAACTGCATAATTTTGGGTCTTTAGATTGTTCCTCTGGTCGAGAGCCGGAGGATCACTTCCTTTTCCTTCTTCCGAAACATCCCTGCAAACCCCAGATCCCGAAAGGGTTCAAGGCTCTGACATGATCAAGATCATCCTTAACCGTTCATTCTTCAGCGCTTTTTCGTCTCTGCAGGTCTGTGTTTGAAGAGGTGTCACTTCAGCACACATTTTCGAATCCCAAAAGTACACAGTACACCGTCCGTCAGTTTGGCGCCTCCGCCTTTCCTTTGATAGCCCATTACAGCATATTGCAGTAGATTATGAGTCATTCATTCTGTCTTATGGTATATTGTAGTCAGTGTCGTGTCGTCTAGTACAGTATATTACGGCATACTATGGTATACTATGGTATATTATGGTATATTATCGTACATTACGGTACATAATGGTATATCATCCTAGGAGCAGGTATTCAGTGCAAGACCAAAGCTGCCGGGGCGAGGAGCTCAAGCGGAGTTTCAGCAAGATCCTGACCAACAAGCTGGGGACGCTCGCCTGTTAAGCTAGATTCTGATTGCTTTCATTTTTTCTTTGTTACCACTATTATTATCATTATTATTATTTTATATTATTATTATTATGATTATTATTGTTTTCGTTATCATTGTTGTTATTCTCTTCATAGTAGTATTTCGACTACTGTTCCTACTACTGCTGTTAGTACTAGTACTAGTAGTACTACTACTACTACTACTACTGTTACTGTTGTTGTTATCATTATGGTTATTGTTACGGCAGCCTCCGGCACGTACAGTGTTCGGCAAGCAAGAAATCCCAAAATGGACTTTACACTGCCGGTTGTTGAAATGGGGACACCAAAAAAAGACCCTACCTTCCCAAAAGCTATCCTCCAGGAACCCCCAAGTAAGAAACCCGGCCTAGTTTAAGAAATTCCCTAACCATGCCGCAAAGAACTCTCCAAATTCCGCAAAAGGCGCCCTTTGTTTTCAGAAACCACTCTCGGAGCTTCAAGTTCGGCCCTTCAGTTAAGTCGGCTCGTGTTCCGGAATCAGAGATTCGTGCCGAAGTTCTGGAGCCCTATGCTTTGCTGGTGTCATGAGTACGTCTTGGGTTCGCTAGGGTTTAGGGTTTTGGGTTTAGGGGGCTTTATGATCCGTCTTCTAATAGGATTTAGGTGCTTCAGGTCAGTTGGTAGCCCCAGCGTAGGAAGCAAGCAGGGCTTCATGCAAATTCAGGTACTTGCAACCTCACAGGTGCTAAGAGCTACAGAGGCCCTTCCGGCATTCTTTGCCGGTTCCTACGACCCGCAGCCTAAGTTCAATCAAACCCCAAGTTCCACGCCTGCTTACACTAATACCAGTATTTATTATTGTTATTAATTATTATGATTATCAGTATTAGTATTATTATTACTACTACTAAGGTTGCGGGGTTTGATCCAGCAACCTTCTGCTTTAAAGCTTAAGGCCGGCAAATATAGGGTCATGAGCTGCTAGTTTGCAGGGTCTGCGGGGTGGTTACGAGTTGGGGATGCCGGGAGCCTACACACCTCAACCCTAAACCCCGAAACCCTAAACCCTAAACTTGGCCCTAAACCCCTAAACCCTAAACCCCCAAACCCTCAAACCCTAAACCCTAAACTCCTAAACCCCTAAACCCTAAACCCTAATCTGCAGATGGAAGGCCGGAGAAAGCAAAGCCACACCTTCGGGCTCAGGTTTACAAGGCCCGAAAGTTGGAGACAAGCCACAGCAGCACAAGAAGTGTATGTTAGATCATATAAGAAAGCCCCACATATGGTTGGTTCAATATAAATATGTCAAGATGTACATATATATGTATATATATATACACATGTATAAGCACATACATGCAAACCTCTCCACCCCGAAACTCGAAGCCCTGTTTCAGAAGCAAAAGTTTTCCTACGCCGGCCAAAAGACATGCCCACTTTTTGGGGGAGCGATAAACCCTAAAACCCTAAACCCTAAACCCGAAAACCCTAAAACCCTAAAGCCCATTTTTGGGGGACGATCTGAGGCATGAGGCCGAAGAGGAGGCGCCTGGAGAAAGATGGCACAGATCTGAGGGGATGGCCGGATTTCGGGATCAGGAATTCGTGTGTGTGTGTGTGTTTTAGGAATGAGGGTTTGAGGGCCGGACGGTTCTGAGATGTCTGTTGATGGAGACCCACTAGTCATCTGCATGCTAAGTCACAGCATTAGGCTCACCTCTACAAGACCTGTGCCAACAACATTTGGCAATATTGCGTAGAAGCATGACCTATCATCCTTACCGCCACCACCACCATGACCACCTCGCTGCCACCATGACCGCCCCGGCTTTCATCACTGTCATCATAAAACGAGCAACAGATATCTAATCAGCAATAGTCTGGCTAGAACGCATTGCGTTCCTTCCACACAGATGATGGCTCGAACTAGTATACCCTCCAGCGTTACACGGATTCTTGCGCGAGTCTTATGCTTGGTTTATGGGCAACAACATTGCAGCCCAAGAAAGTCAGAACCTTGTAAACTTGTGTGTGTGTGTATACACACATACATACATTGACATACGTACATGCATACATACCTATACCTATGCAATTATGTACATGTATGTATATAATATGCATGTCTCCCTCTCTCTGTGTCTATAATATATGTATATATACATACATACATACATACATACATACATACATACATATGTACATACATACATACATACATACATACATACATACATGCATACATGCATACATGCATGTATATATATATATCTGTGTACAGGCATGTACATATATGTTTATGTGTATGTAAATAGATATGTATACGGTATACTGAAGAAGCCCTGATTAGCCGAATGCGTCTAGCCCCTGTGCTTTGACACTGGCCCGCATATTTGCAACAAAGCACTGTTCGGGGACTGCAAACGAGAGGGCCTGCATAAGACTTGGTTCTGGGCTGCCTCGGGACTTCACACTTCTTTTTAGGTCTGAGTCCATGCAGTCATCCGGGTTCCAGCATATGTTGAGTTCTCTAAATTAGGGTCCTTTTTTAGGTCCCCAATGTAGTACGGCACTCATATAGAAAGGATCCTCAATCAAAGAGACCCAAGTTAGAGAACTGCCCACATAGACGCAAAACGAAAATTGCCAGTCTGGTTCTCAGACTCGGGTTTTTGTGGTAGTCTCATGGTTGTTCCAGGAGTCGTAGGTCGTTCGAAACCAAGTCCCGACTTATGTGCAGATGTTTACAAGCAGCAGAATGTGCACCAGGCCTTCATGGGCATCGTGACTAGGTACTCCTGAGGGACATCTACTCGTAGCAGATTGCTATTTACTCGTAGCAGATTGCTATTTCCACTACTCCTTCCTCTGCTATTTTGGATATTCTGGCTAGTCAGTGCCCCAAGTGCGAAGTGTGGCAGGGTGCGACTTGGAGTACCGGACACGCGGAATGGGATGCGGAGACCAACGATCTGGCCCGCCGAGCTATCAGCCTAGGCCGGGTGTTTAGGGTTCGGGAGGTGCTTCTGCAGGGTTCGTGATGCATTGGAGCGGATTCATGCAACTCGAAGCTGCAATTCGATTACATGCGAGATGTTCCGCGTCGTTCAAGCCGGCTACATATCCTCGCAGACGTTGCTGAGCAGAAATACAACAGGAGCTGAGAAGAGAGAAAGGAACACAAGCTTGTGTGTGTGGCGTCTGCCTGTGTGTCTGTCTGTTTGCCGCTCTGTCTCTTTCTGTCCTTTGTTCTGTCTCTGTATCTGGCTCGTCTCTCTGTCTGGCTTGGTTTTTTCTATCTATCTATGGATCTATCTATCTATCTATGTATCTATCTCTCTCGCTCTCTCTCATGTGCAGGTGCATGTACATGTGTGCATGTGTATGTATATAACGTACATGCATGCATAGATGTACACAGCTCCCTCTCTTTGCCCCTCTGTTTTCGTTGTCCCCCGACCTGGCTCTGCCCCTCTAGCTATGTCCCCTGGCCGTCTGTGTATCCTTACATACTTGAAGCATCAGGGAACTTGGTAAGTAGGGTTATATGAGTGAGGTAGGTAGACTGACAACCTCATTCCCGCCTCCCCCCTAAACCCGAAACCCCTACACCCTAAAACCCTAAACGCCAAACCCCAAAACCCTCCAGAGCTTTTGTCAAACCTCTACCCAGAGAGCCCAAGACCCCTTAATTAAGGAACAGACCTTAAACCATAGATATTAGGGCCCCTATATTTTAACGGTATACTTCCTTATTTACGGGGTAGTGGGCTCTCTGGGTAGCAGCTGCCGCCCTGAACTCTTATTTGCCTCAGGGGCTCTGCTGGCCTTCTACAGCCGCCTGGAGGCTCCCAGACTCGGCTAAAGATACGCTAGGGCCCATGGGCTTTTAGAGTTTCGGGTTTTTTGGGGGCAAGGCCGTTCAGGACTTAACTGGTGTTTAAGGATTCAGGATTTCGTTGTTTTTTTGGGTTTCTTGGTGGTTTAGAGAGACCAAAGTCTGTCTTTCCACATTTCACGGGCTGCTCAGCTTCGCAGAGACTTCCTTGTCGGAGGAGCGGATGCCGCATTACGACCCGACGCAGCATACTACGGCCGATGTGGTCCGACAGGTGATCATTCCGATGACGGCAGGCCTTCGCGGGGCATAGTAAAGATGCTCAGGAAAGGCTCGGTTTGCTGGCTTTTGAATCCTGGGGGTTTAGGTTGGGCTGCAGGAAAATATGGGGATTTCCGAAACTAGGGGACCCTAATATAGTACCTGAAATAGAGGGATCCTTATTATAAGGACCCCAAACTAAGGTACCCTAATTTTCGGAAACTCCCATATCTAAGATCAACCCTCGTTGACAGGCTGCAGCCTCTCATGGGTACTTGTTAGGAGTTGGGGTTAAGCTGCTAGGGCTTCTGGGGGCTAGGTTTTAGGGCTCATGGGTTACGTTGGGTTAAGACTTTAGTGCATGTAAAATCAAGGTTTTGGGGATTTGGCTGTTTAAGATGATTCGAGTTGCATTCTCATCGGGAGCATACAAATTGAATTGAGGATTTGTCTTTTAATTACGAGTAGGGTTGCTGATAAGGAACGCTTAGTGTGAGTCCTTGAGTCGATTGTGATTGTTGTTGCTTCAATTTTCTTTATTCATGGGGCCCGAAGTATCATACCGAATAATACCCCTATTAAGGCAGTGGGTTTAGAAATCAGCGGTCAGTGCGCACAGCATTGAGCGCCAACCGTTTTTGTTTCTCGTTTTGGGAGTGGGTGCGCCATCAGATCACTTGTCCATGTACTGTAAAATCATCCGTGCAGCTCCTATGTTCTACAGCCCTGCAGCGGACCTTACCTGGAAATCGTGAGATGCAAGAACAGAAACAATGAAGCATGTTGGCAATGGCCCCAACGACGGGCTTGGGGTTTAGGGTTTTGACACACATCTTTTAATCCTGAAGTAGACCCTCTGCCCCCAGTAGCCAGTACTTCCGAGGCTCAGAACACGGCGACTGCGCCGCAGCATGTGTGCTGATGGATGGCCAGGCCACCGCCCACAACCCATAAATTCCAGAAAAAAAAAGTCACGTCGCAGGAAACCCTGTGCGGTTTCAGGACATGGTCTCTGTTCAAGTCCAGAGTTGTAAAAACCTTTCCCTAACCTCCCAGGTACCTACTATATAGGGCCCTAGGGGCTCTAGTACCCTATATAGTAGGTACCTGGGAGGTTAGGGTTTTGTTTCATGTAATCGCAAACGTTTCCCTTAGATCTGAACTATCCTCCCCCTTCCCTCCTACTCTTGCGGCACTCCCTGCACCACCCTAAACCCTACGGTAACCCCTAAACCCTAAACCCTAAACCCTAAACCCTAAACCTAAACCCTAAACCGTAACTAAGTCCCATGGTCCTCCAAGTACGGCTTCGCGAATAGAATCACGCGCTGAACAG
>CAJNJA010014357.1:159-12238 GCA_905231915.1 Symbiodinium necroappetens | reverse complement strand
GGGGGGGGGGGGGGGGGGGCTAGACTCCGAACCCCCATCTCCGACACTCCGAGAAGGAATCAGCCCTACCCCGTAACCTTAGATGGCTCAATTGAGGTTTCAGGGTTGTGGGCTTAAGGTTGGGGGCTTGGGGGCTTCAGGGTAGGGTTCGTGGCTGGGGCTTACCCTAAAAGACCTGAGTTTAAGACTCGTTGGCACAGAGTCCTTTAAGTGCTACGGCTGGTTCAACAAGCAAGACGTGCTGTCGGCTTACATTGCCGTGATTCCTGCACTTCGACCTCAATGTGTTGAGCTGTCGAGGCTGCCCTTTTGGGCCTTACAGCAGGGTTCCTGAATTTGCAACCGGGTCTCTGCTGTGATGTGCTTAGTGATCTCCCAACCGCCTATATCTTGTGATCTTCTGCCTTTGAGAACTCAAGATGCAGACGGGCCAGCTAGGCTTGCGGCTCATTGTTGACGATGCCCATCGAACCTAGGCCGCTCAAGCCCTCAACAGCCTTATTCGCCTCGGCCCCGCCAGAGGCTGTCACAAGGATTCCCTGTTTCCCCACACCCACCCACCCGCCTTTACCGACAGCAGACCGGCCNNCCCCCCCCCCCCCCCCGCCCCCTCCCGCTAATAATCGGATTTCGGGTTGGCAGCCCCTAGCGCTCTGGGGTTTTGGGATTTTTTGCATTTCGGGGTTCAGGGCTGTGGGTTTTTTCGGTTCAGGGCTTGAAGGTTTCGGGTGTGAGGATCAGACATGGGATGTTCCAGCTTGGGCATTTGGCTTAGAATCGCTTTGCATGTTGGATGATAGGGCTTTCCGGTTTAAAGCTGCGGCTGGAATCCGGTGCCCAGTACTGCCGATGGGCGGACAGGTATTTTTGGAATAACACCAAGGAGTACAGTTTTCATGTGAACTCACCGTGACACTTGCGGAAACAAGTTACAACAACTGAAATCGATAAAACTAGTCCTGGAGCCCTGGATCAGCTAGGGCTGCAAGCATTGTCGCGGGAAGCATGATGCTGAACTTTGGGCTGCAACCGCAGGGCCAAATGCTTAAGGCTTCAGGGTTTCGAACCAAGGATTGAACAACATTCAGGTTGTGGGCGTGAGGCTTGTTGCAACACTCCTCCAACCATTGGTGGCCTGAGAGGTCTGCGCATTCATGGGATTGTCGCGGCCTAGCTCTGAAACTAAACTCGAAAACCAGATCCACAAGCCTGATGCTCTGCACTCGAAGCCCAGATCTAATCCGAACGCTCCAAACATGTACCCTTTGTTGAGCGTGGTACCGAAGCCCCGCACGCTGCCGTGTCGCCGCCTATCGAGTGCCAAGGCGTCTCTTTTTGTTTGTCGGGTATTTACAGCTTTTGGTGGGGCGGATAGGACTGAAACGAGATCCCAAGGACAGCTTCTTTTGACTCTCAGCGCACAGCTGCAAGCGTGCTGGGGGGTTGTTCTGATCGTGGCTTCCCATTAGAGTACTTCTCTATGCAGAGCTTTCCCTACACAGAGTACAGTCTTATGAAACCCTAGAAAGCCCTCATATCACAATCCCCGAGCCCGAGCGCATGGACGAATTACTCCGCATCTTCGGCCGGGGAAGTCAGAAGGGGCGAGGAGTGCAAAGGCGACGGGGCTGGCGCCGCACCCCCACCTGCGTGGAGGTTTTCCATTTGGGGGTTCCGGGTTGGGTTTAGGCTTGAGGCTTTATATGCTTCGGGTTGGGTTTGGGGAATTGATGTAGTGTAGAACCCTGAATAACACCCCTCATCCCATCATAAGAATGAGAATAGCATCCCGATAGTAAGGCCCCAACAGGAATAGGGTTCTTGATCAGGGATCTCCATTACGGCTGAGGGTTTAGAAGAGAGCTTCTATTCAAGGTGCCACCCGAAGGGGAGCATAGTCAGAGAGGGGCTATGAAGGCGATATTTTCATGACGAACTATTCAGACCTCTGTATTTCTTAGGCCTTTGGGTTAAACATACTACGGATTTAGGTAGGGCCGTCGAGCCAGCTTCCAACACGCTCGCTTCTGCTCTGCAGTATCCCATAGACATAAGTTGAGGGTTGGGACTTGCTGGAGCTGCAAGAAGCTTTGGGGTTTAGGGTTTCCCAAACTGTAAACCCAGGGCGACTTCTTCAGGGTTTCTTTTCGGGCCTTGGGTTTGAGGTTTGGGGTGTCAGGCTGAAAAGCAGAGCCTCCTTCAATATCCCGATGATGAAGAAGCAATCTCACGGGCATAGGATGTTGAGTTCAGGTTTAGTAGAGAGCTTGAGTTTGAGGGCTTGCAGGCCCAGATGTAGGTTTAGAAATTGAAGCTTTACCCGAAAGTTGTGATTTTGGGGGGGGCAGGGTTCATAGGGTAGGCGTCTCGAACCTGAAACCCAATCGCACCTGTTCCTGCGCGAAACATAGAATTTTATACGGTCCATTCCGTTTGAACTTGCCTGTCTAGCATCCGGCCAGGCTCAATATGCCTCTTCACTCTCCAGACCCCAAAACGTGCTGGTCATGCAACAACAAGGCATCCGGTCTGCTGTGCCGGGGGAGCTTAGGAACGAGAGCTTCTGGTTGCTGTAGACTACAAGCCTAACCTACCTCAACCTGCAGCCGTTTTCACGATCTTCATATGAACCTTGACATACATGTATACATGCATACATATAACATACATATATATATATATACGTATATGAATGTATGCATGTAGGTGTGTATGTATGCATGTATGTATGCATGCATGTGTGTATGTCTGTCTGTCTGTCTGTCTGTCTGTCTGTCTGTCTGTATGTATGTATGTATGTATGTGTGCATATATATATATACACACATACATATATTTATATATTAAACTGGACCCTCTCAAAGTCGAGATTGAAACGTGTAACCCCTTCTGCATGCCGGCGGCTTTCAACATCGGTGTCGGTCGAAGGAGGTGGGCGGATCCTCCCAGGACGCCCGAAGTGCGGATTCAGGCTCAGGGCTTTTGGGTATCAGTGCTTCTGCTTAGGCTTTGAGGTTTCGAAACTCGAAACCCTTAACCGTGACCCCCAAAACCTTAGAGCACTTCAACCCTAAACCTTTAGATCCTGAAACCTGAAGCCAAGTGCAAGCTACTTTCGCCAGTTTTGGCCCCAAAAGCTCCAAAACCTATCATCTCCTGAGCCAAGATGCGTCGGGCTTCTAGCATCCTCCCCTCTTTCACACATCTCCGACATGGCGGATTCGGCCTGGGACACAGCGAGCGGCATGGATTGAGATTCTGCGGTTGAGTTGCAACTGTGGGAAGGGGCCCAGAAACCCTCGGTCTAGCCAAGGGCTGCAGGTGTGGGTTGCTGGGTTACATATACCGGTATTTTTGAAGCCACAGGCACGGGCTCCAATTCTGAGTTGCTAGCGTGCATAAGGTCGGTCAAGTTTGTTCAGTTAGACCTTGAGTTCGACACGTGGCAGTTGCAGACGAGCATTCGTTGAGAGCTTGGGCTCTGGTGGTTGGTATGCGGGTTGCTTCGGAGTGGCAACACAACATTGACATTTGTGACGCTCAAGAGACTAATGAAGGCATCGAAGTTTGCATGTAGTACCCTATGCAAATACCCTTACACAACCCTAATCGTGCTCTTATAGCACCCTAAACCCTCAACCCTTTATGAATCACCCCACGAATCGCAACACACGCCTAACCCCTAAACCCACGTCTCCGAGCGCCACAGAAGTCCAACCCTCGAGGTCTGGAAGTCGAACTTTGCGTTCAACATCGTTAAGCCCAGCCTAAATTCCTGCGAGCCACCCAACCTCTAAGCCTCCAAGCATGCCTCGAAGCGCCCGTAGTCTCGCGCCGCGTCGGATTCATGCGCTGAGGCGCGTTTAGATGCTTGCGCCGGTTTAGACACTTAAATGCTTCGAGGCCCTTCTACGAAATGGTAGATGCTGTCGAGGCCCATCCTCCAGTGCAATGGAACTCTGGCTCAGCTCCCAGCTAGCTCTGTGTCAGCACGCCCGGCCACAGGGGAGAACTCGCTGCGTTCCTCGGCATGGGTCTCTTGCGGTGATATTGATTCGGTGCCTTTCGGTCTGCGAAGCGACTGTCCTTGAGGATTCCTTACGCCTTCGACATCCGGGATATGCGCAATACAAGTGGAGGACCGCAATGAAGAATTCGGTCGAGGACAAGACCTGACTATGCCATGTTCAAGCCATGGACCTTACACCCTCAACCTTTCTCCGGCTTGACAGGGAAAGAATGGGCACCCCAAACCCCCTGAATGGCTCCAAAGCTTGCTTTCGGGTCTTAGAGCCCAGCCTCCTTCTCACTGGCTAATACTATCACTACCTCTACGAGCTTGAAATTTCTGCCTATTTCGGCTTGTCTAGAGATCTTGCTCCGGAGCGTCGAGGACCCGTGGCTTGGAGCTGAAAGAGATCTTTAGATTATATAGAGCTGTTGTATTTGTTTGTTTGTCGGGCCCTTTTACTCGTGCTTATATAGAGCTACCCGGGGTCAGGGTTTGGTGCTTCGGAGGCTCGTCACAAGCACCAAGATTTAATCGATGAGTACCGACGGGTAGTGCCACCTCTGTAAGTTCACGGTGTCCTTGTAACTGATCAATCTAGGCTGCTGTGCACTCACGGTTGTCTAATTCTAAGCAAGGTTGAAGTCAACGGAGCTCCAAAGTCCTGAACCTTAAACCTCAAAGCCATGACCTCAAGCTTAACCCAAAGGCATTGAAGCCTGCAGCCCTGAGTCGTTGCGCAGCAATAGCGGGGTGATGTACTGCCTGTCGAGCTGCACAAACCTCAGTGCTCGAATCTAAAATCTAGAAGACTTGGGATCCTGGTCCCCGGAGGTATAACCGTATCCTATGGAACCATGACCCTTCTAGGCTGGAAACGAGCTAGCAACCAGAATCGCAATTGACTGAACCATAAACCCCAAACTTCTGAACCGCAACACTGTGAATTATCAAGCTAAACAACCAAAATGTGAAGGAATGTTGCAAGGATCCCGCATCCTTACGAGCAGCCTGGGTTAACGGCCTCAGGGTCTCCAACTCTGCATGAGCTATGGTTTACTTGTCTAGAACTGGGCCTTGGGTTTGCAAATGCTAAGCCGCTAGGCCGAGTGCAATCGCAATACGTCCTGACTTTGAAGTTCTTTGCTATAGGGTGTCTGCAGTTGGGACTTGGTGTTGGTAATTCTGAGTTGAACTATCCGGAAACTGGCTGAATTGTCGCCAAGGTGCGCCAAGCGTTTCACGGCCTGCGTAATCGCCGTCCGTCAAAGCCCTACACTTGAGACCCTAATCCTTAAACTCTTCGAAGGATGTGTTGGAAGGGCATCTTCGGCTGCCCCTAGCATCGTCAGGGCGAAGTCCCAAGCAGGAACTCGCCAAATCCCAGACCCACTTTACCAATACAATGACAAGCCATAGAATTGCAGACAACTGCACACATACACCGAGATCAGATCTTCAGACCAGAAAACACACAGGTATAGAGACATAGACACAGATACGGACACAGATAGATAGAGACAACGAAAGAGATAAACAAACAAAGACCGAACGACGAAAGACTGAAATAAAGAGAGAAAGAAAGAAGGAAAGATAGGCAGAAAAAACATGTGGATATGTATGAATAAACCGATATATAGACAGACATGCGGACAGACAGACAGAGAGAGAGAGAGAGAAGCAAAACGAGAGATAGAGCACTAGAGAGACACATGAATGGGCCGATAGGTAGATAGACGGGTAGATAGTACGGACAGATCGATAGACCGATAGATAGATAGATAGATAGACATAATAGGTAGATATAGATAGATATAGATGGCAGCTGGTGCAAAAGGCGCCACGTTAAATCATGCGATTCTATGGTTTTTTTTTGCAGGATGTTTTCCAAGGTTTCTGCTGCTGTCTAGGACAAGGGGGGGGAGGGGGCTTAATGGCATCCGGCCGTCGCATATCCTCTCGAGTGCGCATTTGCGAACGGGATGGCGCTCCCCTGGCTTGCACTGACGCTCTCAGCCGTCATCATGCTTCGGCTGTGGTCAGTGTCGTTGCCGGCAGAGCTGGGTGGCTTCGCATCGTTTCCTCTGGAGGAGCTTGATGATGATGATGATGATAATAATAATGATGATGATGTTGCTCATGACGGTGATGATGGTGGTGATGATGATGATGTTGCTGTTGTTGCTGAAGATGATGATGACAATGATGCCGTCGTCATGATGAACATGGTTAAGGTTATCATGATGCTGATGTTGATGAGAAGAACGATGATGATGCTGACGATGCTGCTGTTGATTTTGTTCCTCGTAACAATGCATTAGTTTCCGTGACGTGCTGCAAACCTTCTTTTTTTTGCAGAAAATGCGCTAACACCGCAGTTTCGCGCACTTTCTAAATACGAATGTAACGTGGCGCCTGGCGCGCCCGTACCCGTATAGATGGATATAGATGGATAAAGATAAAGATAGACAGATATAGATAGATAGATAGATAGATAGATATAGGTAGATAAACAGACAGTAGATAGAAAGACAGACAGGTACTCAAACAGGTAGACTGACACAGAGACCGACAGACAGTCAAAGAACACGGGTAGATAAACAGATAGCTACCTACTAGTAGATAAGCGGGCAGACGGATAGATAGACAACTAGACCCCTACTATAGTTGCATGTATATGTATATGTATATGTATATGTATCTGTATGTGTCTGTGTGTATGTATGTATGTATGTATGTATGTATGTATGTATGTATATATATATATACATATGCATGTGTATTTTTTTGCTTGTATGTACACCCAGATGTATGTGCACGCACGCCATTCATCTACATATGTGTAGATAGACAGTTAGTTAGTTAGTTCGTTCGTTCGTTCGTTAGTTAGCTAGTCAGTTAGTTAGTTAGTTAGTTAGTTAGTTAGATCTATACTTAGATAGTTCGATGAATAGGCAGATACATAGATAGATGGATGGATGGGTGGATGCATGGATGGATGGATAGATGGACAGATGGATAGATCGATCGGTAGATAGATAGATAGGATAGATAAAACAGCTAGGATAGACAGGATGCATAGATAGATAAGATTGATAGATAGATCGACAGATTGATAAGATAGGATAGGATGGGTAGGCAGATAGAAAAATAGACAGATGGCTAGATAGATAGATGGATAGATGAAGAGATATATATATATACACACCAGCACATGTCTTATACATATACTTCTGTTTTCGTACATACGTAAGAAAGATTTTCCTGTATTGTGCATATAACTACCCACATACAACTTCTCTATTATGTTATTAACTTCCATGCCAAATAAGGCAACACGACACGCATACACAGTTTCAAAGACTTGTCGCTGCGAGGCAAAACTTAATTTAAGATGTAGTCCCAACAGCTCAACACAAGCCTATAGAAGCTTCCATGGAATTTGCAATCGAAATGAGAGTTCGTTCAGCTGAAGGCCCTCCAATGAAGATGCAGATGCCACGCCTTTGACCAACACCTTAAAGCCTGAACAGTAAACCCTTAAATCCAAAGCTCCCGGTGATCGTTCCCAGCCCCGGCCGGTTCCAGCGTGAGCGCGAGCTGTTTCAGCTGATCGCCATGACCTCTGATGCAATGTCCGTCTTGCGGTATGGCACAGATCACTTTAGGGACCTGGCTTAGGTCTCAGAGCGGTTAGGGACTTTTACATGCTGTGGGCTAGAGCAAACAAGCCCGAAACCCCAATGAACGCTTAAAGCCTTAGATGCAAACCCTTAAACCCGTGTGACTGCGGCCCGGGCATCGGCGGATCCTCAGCGCCCCAAGCACAGGCGCTGTGGCTCCCCCCAGCAGCCAGACCGAGGTAAGCACCTCTGGGCTTAGGATTTAGGAATTTAGGGCTTTTGGTGACAAGTTCATTCCGAAATTAGAGGATTTGTAGAAGTTCAGATCTTTTTGGCTAAGCCAGGCTTGGATGTTCGATTTTTCGGACCCTTCCTTGGTAGAGCTCTTGGGTGGCCTGAGGCGTGCGGGACGCTAAACCCTGAGGAGGGTTGCTTCATCTTTCGGTCGAAGGTGCAGAGCCCAGGGGCATCTGTTGAACTGGAGACCAAAGGTTGGACTGTGGGTTTCCGGGTTGAGGGCTCAAGGTGAATGCGAGATGGATGCTTACCGAACAGCCGGTTTCCAAGTGTGACGTCTTCTGCTGCATAGTGGCCCTTCCGGTTTAGGGTTTGGGGCTTGTCAATAGGGGCTCTAGGGGTCCAGAAATTTGACAGGAAGGCCAGGCCTGACACCCGAAATCCCGACCCGCCTCAACCCAAAACCGCAAACATATGCACACAAATGGATTGAGGCTTGCTTAGCTTCAGAGGACGGACTTCAGCGGAAGCATGGGTTGGATTCCGGGACTGTCGAGTCTGGGAGCTTCAGGGTTTACGTCCTGGCATTTAGGAGCTTTTTGTTTAAGAGTTTTTTGGCTTCCGGGTACCCTAAACCGCATACCCACCACAGAAACCCGGCAAAAATGTGCGGCAGCATAATATAAGCCCGCTCTCGAAGGAAACTCTTGTACATGTCGCCGCGCTCATGTTCCTTACTCTAGAGGGCTCGTGAGTAACAAGGATACCATGAGATTGAAGATGACCCAAACCCTCACCCAGTGTGGACATTTTTGCAGAGATGAATACTGAGCCTGAAACACGAGACCTTGCACCCTCGGACACCAGTCTTAAGGCTGTCACAGACAACAACGCACCAGTCTGGTTGTCTTCTGCCTCCTCCGGTGTTTACATTCCGCTGTCAAACCTCCCTGGAGTGATAGCCCCAAGCAGCTATGCCCAGTTTAGGTAGGCTGCTCTCAAACCAGTGCCCTAAGCCTTTGGTCGCACACCCTCAACCGTGGAAAGCCGAAACTCTACAACCCACAACACTAGAAGCCTGAAGCCCTGTACAAACCCTACAAGCAAAATTAAACACGTAGAGCCCCTAACCCTACTTTACCCGCCCCTGTTGAGACGTGCTACGACCCACATTGCCAGAGCCATGAAGCAGTGGCGATGGGGCCCCGGGAACCTGAGATTACGCATCGACTGTGTTACTTACTATCATGTAGGTTGCTTTACTATCGAATGGACATATATATATATATACACATATATATATATATGTATGCACATATTGTTTTGTCATTTCTTTATGTGCTTATGTATGTGCCAGAGTATGCATATGATTCATTTACAGGTCGCTATCTGCTCATTAATGTTTTTTTGCATGTTGTTGTCAGATTTTCCTGCATTGGTATATTTCGGCTTCGCACGTTTAGGCTGATGAGGGTGCGCTGGGTTTGAGTCTTGTCCTCGGGTTCCTGGGTTGAGGAGGCCATGCTCCGCAGGACTTGCGAACCTTGAGCCCCGAAACCGCAAACCCTCACACCCAAAGCCCCCTAAGGCTTGAGTTGTGCATTCATCACGCTCTGTGGCGACTTTGTGGGCAGTGCGAAGTTTGGGGTCTTGTGAACGACCAGAACCCACACTGTAGGATTCTAGTTCAACCGCTGATCCACCAATAATAACAACGCTTTTGGGATTTGAGTTCTGCAGAGGTCTAAGACCAGTAGGGGCGTAAGCCTGGGCCCCAAAGTCTAAACATAAAGCGAAACCCAACAAAAGCTAACGACACTCACACAAAAACCCTAAAACCAGCAAAGACAACCCCGCACGCCTCGACCCTGAGGCCGAAACTCGAAAGACGCCCCAATGAAAGCCGGGGCAGCTGAGTGGACAGGGCAAAGGCGATGGCACCCCGCAAACCGGCGAACCACACCTTCGTCGCCGGGTCTCAAAAGGGCGCATTCAGGGATGTGGGTTGAAAAAAAAGACTCTTAGGGTTGAGGGTTCGTAGCTTTCATCGCTATATATGGGGCTTTAAGTTGAGGGTTCGGAGTTGGGGGGTTTACCTTAATCTACAACACCCTTTGTTTGCAGGGCTCTTCTCATCTGTATAAAGGGTTCGTGTTAAGACCCGGGTTCTGAAACTGTCGAGGCTTCCAACGTCCTCCCAGCGAATTTATGAATGTTTCCGTGCTCATGTTCCTCTCTACCGTTGGCCACCCACTAAACCCTGAGCCAAAGTCTCGGCGTGGCTGGACTAGTCGAGTCAAGTGCATCTGTGGCCCGAACCCGAAACCCAGATATAGAACACTCGACCTGGATGCGATCCCTCAACAGTAATCAGCCCAGGTGCCATGTGCATGTCATTGGCTTCGAAGCGCCGTCGTGGATAGCTCGGTTCCCGCGAATTCCTTATGGATAGCACGGAGGATGTGGGGAGGGTTCATAGAAAGCTCTCAAGAAGCAGTAAATGCCATTCCCTCGTATGTCAAAAAAGCAACACAACTCAACGTACGGCACGACCCTGCATGATGTAATCATGTACCATAACTGCATCTCTCTAAAATATCACGTGTGCCCGCTAATGCTTTGCCTGCCTCGTGCACCCTCGTCGGTAATGTGCTTCGTGTCGCCAAGTACGAACAAATCAACGACAAATGAACCCCCAACGAACCAAAGAGAATGCCCAAGACTCAGTAGCCAGCCCGACAGGTAAACGTTCGCCGCACGCGCAACAAGGCAGGCGAAGAGTACCCAGCTCAGGAGCCTGATCGACTTGGGGTTGAAGGGGTTCTGGATTCCACCGATTCAGCTAGGGGCGCAATTCGGAGCCGTGAAGGTTGCTCAGTTCTATTTCCTTCAGGCTTCTTGCAATTATCGTGGTCTTTAGAAACCACGGCCTTTTGTACGACTTCTATAGTTCAGGACCCCCGTAGATCCAAAGACTCAGAGCTTTGCATTCAGCTTTACCTCAAGCACGACACTTGAAACAACAACATCCAGGCCCAAACCCAAAATAATGTCAGAACCCTAAAGGAAAACTACAGTGTTGCAGCTTCGAGGTCTGGCCTGGATGCCTGCCGCCTACAACCCAGGCAGACCTAGCCAAACTACATGCCCTTACCCATCAAAGCCTGCACCGACAAGTTCTAGGGTTGGGCGTTACACTCAAAGCTTAAGAATGCAAAGGGTTGGACATCTGAAATGGTTCTGCAACCATGATGCTCTGAGTTCATCCAGGTCGTCAGTTTAGGATCTTTAACTTTATCCCAAGCACCCAGAACCCTGAATAAACCCGGAGCACCAAGTCCTGAAGCCAACACCCCACACTTGAAAAACTCAAAACAGTAAAACCAATGCCCGGAAACCCCTTAGCCTAAGATTCCTTAGAACCACAAACCACAAACACCCGAAACCCCAAGACTCTCTCTCTCTCTCTGTCTCTCTCCGTCTCTCTCTGTCAGTCTCTCTATCTCTCTTTCTCTCTGTCTCTCAACCACTCTCTCTCTCTCTCTCTCTCTCTCGTTCGCTCGCTCGCTCGCTCTCGTGAAACCCTAAGATCCACTGGGGCTCCCAGCGTGAGATCGGCCCCTAGGCTGCCCCAGGCAGAGGTGCCCAGATCAATGAAGATCAGCGTCCTTCGGATTGAAGCTTTGGAGCCTTCTGGTGTTTTTTTTGTTTAGAGCTTGGGCCGTTATGTGGCCCTGAAATCCTTGCAGTCACACAGGGTTTTGGGACTCAGGCAAACATCATCACAATCCCCAACCCTTGAACCGTAAACCTCAACTCTACACTCAATAGCCACACTCCGACATCCAAACCTGAGTTCAGCTCTGTAGCACATAGATCCCGTGCCGGGCAAGTCGGCAAGATCATAATGATGACAAAGGAGGTGACAGCACGAGCAAGTGAGAACGAGAGCACAATCTCGAAAAGAACAGCCTGCCGAAAAAAAAAAGAGAACTATCCCCCCACGCCGAGCAGCTCTGCACAACTTGCCATCATGGAGACCACCGTGGCTACCGTCTCGCGAGCCGACTTCGACAAATTGAAGTATGTGTACCTGGTGGGTTGGCCGCTTGGGGTCTGGGCGGAACTCTAAGGAAAGAGAGTGTAAGGTTCAGGGTATTGACGCTCTGTTTATTTATTATATGTATATATATATATATATTTTTTGTTT
>CAJNJA010014356.1:0-11993 GCA_905231915.1 Symbiodinium necroappetens | reverse complement strand
TATAGTATTATAGGGTTTAGGGTTTAGGGCGAAACCTGTCTGCGTCGTGGCTTCTTTCGCGTGCAGTTGCAATATCGCCATCATGGCGAAACGAGATCGTGACAGAGCAATCATATGGCATCAAGGAGAACTAGTCCTCGCAGCTTCGCTGCTAGTTTTTTGGGTCCTCCCGAAACCCAAACTTCCTAAGTTCCTAGACACTAGATGTGGCTCAGAGACAGACTGGGCCATGAAGGAGCACCAGCAACCTGCCAGGGCTGCTATGGGGGATCCCAACTGCAAAACGAAGAACTATTCTGGGCCCTATGCATACCTGGAAGACAGAAAAAAGGGGCCTAATCCATACCAACTTCATTTTGGTTTCAGCATCGCAGCTAACCAAGAGATGGCTCAACGTTCGAACGGAGGGCTCCGGGCAGGTTTAAGGCTTCGGGGTTCGGGGCAACTTTGAGCCATGAGGGGTTGCAAGTCTAAGCACGAGGTGCAGACCCGAGCAGAGCACGGAGCCCTTTCCTTCCTTAACAATTCGCTCCGCAAGGGTACCTGCTGGCAGCTCTTGAGCTGGCTTTCGTTAACTTGCTCTGAGACGTCAGGCTATCATGCGCTGCTCTTACGATACGGGCTGTCTCGGGCCGTTGGGGGGTCGGCCTAGGTTAGCTCTTCACTGCCACGTTTTTCTCGCCGACGCTCTGCTGAAGCCGGCTATGATTCTGCAACTCGTAAGTGGGTCTACTTGCCGACGACGACATCCACCCGATATTTCAGTCAGCTCTCCTTTGGTTACCTGGGCTTTTTTACTGCTGGAGATGAAGCTTCCAGAGAGGCGGGCCGGGAAGCCGCCACTTCTCCCAGGAAAAACTTATGGTAAGCTGCACTTACATTAAGTAGGCATGATACCATCGCAATGCTATTTCCTTACAGGTATGACAACAGGACTGACGGTGTGTGTGGTGAGCGGCTACCAAAATCATCATGCTCGCAGGGGTGAGCTGAGTCAATGACTTCTGCAGACTCTTTCTCTTGGGATGTCTCACTTGGGCGTGTCTCCCTGAAGGCCCAGGGATGACACTCTGTTCCCCCCCCAAACCCGCTCGGCCTAATGCCAGCCTAACATTTCTTTGATCTGTAAAGTTCCGTTTCGTTTTCGAGACGGGTTCTTCGTTTTTTCTTCGGTTTCCGAAGTATCTGCTTTGGTCTTCTTCAGTAGTAGCTGGCCTTTCCCTTAGCTGTCATCTGCCTTCCTTTTTGGCTGGCGCTGACGGCTCCCAAGACACGGAGCTTGCGCATTCCAAAAAGCAGGAGGTTCAGCGATGCACACAGTGTGTTCAGAGATGTATACAGTGTGCTATCCGGCGAATAAAGGAATCCTGACCCTCGACAAAGATCATACGCCAAAAATCTATTTCGGTAACTTCCATGCACAGAAGCTACGCCTCTTTTCTGCACCTCGGAGATTCAGGGTTCAGGCCGGGGGGGATCTTGAAGATGCGGATGTTGCTGAAGATGAAGGTGATGGTGGTGATGAAGGTGGTGGTGATGATGATGGTGATGATGATGATGATGATTATGATGATGATGATGATGAGATGATGACGGTGCTGTTGGGCATGATGCAGGTGGTGATGACTGTGAAGATGATTCTGATGCTGGTGCCTGCAAGAATTGTGAGTGTGTTGATGGTTGCCATGACAACGATATGACGCGTGGAGGGGTCATATGAGTCATACCCATTGCGGGAACGATCACATCGTGGTCTCAAACACGAACGGCATTCATAGCAAGATCAATGTAGCAAGAGCAACGGTAAAAAATGTCCGTTTGGTGCCAAGGGAAACAGCATGTTAGTATGGTAGCAAGCACATGCTTCTCCATGGTGAGAGCTTGCCCGCTCACCTTAAATCTTAAAAAGGGACACCTAAACCAAAAAACCCAGATTCCATACACCAGATTCACTTTTTGTGCTACAGCATAAAGCCCAAGACCCTTTTTGAGCCTACGCTCCCCCCCTCCGCCCCTCCACCAGACGGAGGAAAAACACTCCTACTAATCCATCCTCATTTCAACCCTGTAATATAGGGGCCTTAATAATTAGAATAGGGTTTTGGGGTATACTATACTTCATAGGTAACTATTTGGGTAGTTCTCTAAAATCGGGTCCCTTTTTTGGCCCCCAAGAGTTCACGGCAACCACAAGGACCCGAAAAGGGACCCTACCTCAGACAACTACCCGTTTGGACCCCTATATTCTACTTGTATAGGTAATTCTAAACCCGAAACCCTAAGTATAGGTAATTCTAAACCCTGCACCCTAAACCCTAAACCCTTCCTTAGGCCCCTTTCCTAGACCCTCCATCTACCCTCTATTCGACCCTAAGTACCCCTTATTTGGGACCACCGTTTGAGGGTACGAGGAGGGTCCTGGTTTTTTGCCCCCCAAAAGTATGGGTAATTCTAAACCCTAAACCCGAAACCCTAAACCCTTATTGAGGTCCCTTTTTTTGCCCCCCCAAAAATGCTAAACCTTAAACCCTGAACTCTAAAACCCTAAACCCTAAACTCTAAAACCCTAAACTCTGAAACCCTAAACCCGAAACCCTAAACCCTTATTTAGGCCCCTTTTTTTGCCTCCCAAAAATTCTAAACCCTAAACCCTAAAACCCTAAAACTCTAAATTCTAAAACCCTAAACTCTGAAACCCTAAACCCTAAAACCCTAAAACCCTAAACCCTTATTTCGAGCCTTTTTTTTTTGCCCACCCAAAAGCAGCGCCTCACGGAGGTAGCGACCACGTCGCCGCCGAGGCGCAGAGCGCGGCCAGGGAGAGGCCGCCACAAACCAGGCTGGGGGGGACGGTGGCCTGCAACTTAGGGTTTATAGGGTTTATAGGGTTTATAGGGTTTAGGGTTTTAGGGTTTAGGGGGGGGGGATTTGGAGGCATCTGGGTCCTTGTGGGGCTGCTGGGGATAAGAGCTTATTGAGGTTTATCGGGTTTACAGGGGTGATAGGTTGTATAGGGCTTATAGGGTTTAGGGTTTAGGGCTCATAGGACTTAGGATGTTAGGCATCTGCAAAAGGTTGTGTAAGGGTTCTTTTCAGGGGTTCCCAGTATCCAAATAGTGGGTTTGGGAAAACTACTCTCCAACCTTGCAGGTTGATCATGAGGGTTTAGGTTAAGGAGTCAAGCGATTTAGGATTTGGGCTTCTCCCGGATGTTTCAGATGATCAAGGTATCGGGTCCTAGGGTTCGAAGTACATAGTCTAGTATGGTCAGAATGGTGTATGTAGGACAAACCTGCTGTTCTCATCTGATTAAGGGTTGTCAAGGAGGTGTAGCTGCGGAATGGTAGAGTCAGAGGCGGTCATTCGGGACTCTGAACCCCGAACTTTAAATCCTAAAGTCGAAGTCCTAAGCCTTGAACAGTAGCACTGCTCTAGATCAGTCTGCCTGTGATCAGAGAGGTATGGAGGTGTGCCTCATTCGAGCTGTTGACGAATAAGGCCGCAAGACAATGCTTCCTTTCAAGAAACAGATCCTGATAGGGGCCAACTGCCAAATTGACTGCAGCTCAAAAAAGTGTGCACCCGATTGCTTTCGTACTTCGGCTCCACGATTCCACGACCGACAGGCAGCAATCCTGCAAGCCACTTTGAGTATAAACATCATGCTTCTAGAACCCTCTTAGAGCCTATACAGCCTTGACGTAACACTTAAACTAAAACATGAAATCTAAAACCCTAAGACACCCACCCCCGCCCCACCTAAGTAGTTCCTTTTTGTGGTTTATATTTAGAATCCGTTTCAGGTAATCAAAAAAAGGAACTACTTAGGGGCCTATGGGCAGCCCTCCCCCCCTGGCCAGCAGTGGCGATATGGCACAGCCCAGCCGTGCAGTAACATTTGCAGCTCCGAGCGCCGAAGCTCTCAAGGAGGCCGGGAAGTCCTTGTAACATCATGGGGGGTGCATTCATAAGTAGGGGTTCGTTTGAGGATTCTAGAACAGTTTCTATAGACAGCGCTTATCGGCTTTATAGAGAGCCTTAATAACTAGAACCGAGTTTGGGTGTTCATTCTAGTTCGCTTACAGCAAGGAACCCGAGCCTTACAGCGGTTCACAAGGACTCTCGACGAGTTGAGGTCACACATACATTATATATTATATATACTATATATTATATATTATATACTATATATTATATATTATATATTATATATACATGGCATGTCTTAACACACAGCTGCCCCCTTTTAACCAGCAGACGTCACAATGTACTGAAGACTCTAGAAGCAGCCTTTGGGAATTTCAAGCTGTGAGGACCTACGAGCGTCCAACCATAGAGGTGCCTGAGGAATGACAAAATCGAAAATAATGATGCTCTTACTGCCCCTGAACCTGAAACCCTAAACCCCAAACCCAAGGACCCGGAAAGGACCCGAATTCTCGGGAGGAGCAGCTGGCTTCGTCAGTAGGGCTACAAGCAAAATGGCTTACGTTTCAGTCGTTTCAGTCGTGATCGGATTCATGATTCAGCTTAATATACTCTAGTATACTACAATGTGCTATCATGTACTACTACAAAGTATCGGCGATTTGGCTTAGGATTGTCGGCTTGAGGATCTGGTGGACAGATAGGAATTAGGTTCCTATCTTGCTTTGGTTTCTTAGCTTTGGGTCTTGGTCACTTAGAGTTCAGGCTTTCGGATTTCTCGCGTTGGGACATCCAACTTAAGCCCTGTAGGGCTTCAGAACCCCCCAGAAAGACAAATGCAAATATGCCAGCTTCCGAATTCATCCAATAGTCTTACTTCTTCCCCTCCCAGACGCACACCCAAACTCCCAAAGCCCTGAATACATGCCAAACCGAAGCCCAAGGATCATAGATGAGCAGGAAGATCGTTGCAAAAGCCTGAGGCGGCAAAACAACCAAGTTCAGGGCGTAGTCCGTCAAGGGCTTGGGGTTTAGGGGTAAAGCACAACAAGTAAGAACCCCTCTTGGAGTTCAGGATGTGTGCTCTCCAAGGCTTTTGCCTTGAGGGGTCTTGGGGGCAGGGTTTCAAAGTTCGGCTATTCTTGGGGGTTTAGGGTTTACGGTTTAGGAATTTGCTTCCTCCTGGGCTACACGACCCCCTCTCACAAGCTCATTGTCAGTCTTACCATGTCCAACGCTTTTGTGACTCTGCATCTTCTTCAGATGTCCCCTCCCAGTGCTACTGTGATTGCAGCTTGCCTGAGGTCGGACAACTTCTGCCGAGACCCGAAGCTCTCTGTGGGTAGTTCGCTAAATGAGGGTTTCGTGTTGAAGGTCCTTTTGATAAGGGCGCTGTACTGTATTTGGGATCTAAAAGGGGGCCCCTAACGTGGAAACCTACCTTTATAGTACGAAAATAGCAACCCGAAAGATCCCTTTGTAGATCCCTTGCAGGAACCCTGAAAGGTACCCTGTTTACATGTGAACCTTCTAAAGACACACGTGCAGTGCTTCGGGGGTTCTTGGAACCTGGCCCGACCCCTGAGACAGAATCTAGGGAATCAGGGACTCGAAATTAGAAGGTTTAGGGTTTAGGGGTCAGGGTTTAGGGCTTAGGGCTTAGGGTTCAGGGCTTAGGGGTTTAGGGCCCTGAATCAAACCCTGTAACTTGTAGCTCCCTACAAGAGATGTGACAGCTCGACCCCCGCCCAGCATTCCCCAGGCGTGGGATTCCTTTTCATCCAAGACCTGTCCTGGAACTTCTGACTGACACCCAGACCCTAAACCCTAGACCCTAGACCCTAAACCATAAAACCCTAAACCCTAATCCCTAAACCACAGACCCTAAACCCAGAGCCCTAAACCCTAAAACCCTAAACCCTAAAGCCCAAAGCCCTAATCCCTACACCCTAAGCCAAGACATCCCGGCTCGAGGGTTCGGCTTTCCCACCTCCCCGACTTCCAGGGCCCCTCCCCCCCCCCGCGGCGGTGTTTGGGGTCTTCACGATGACAACCTACAGGGTTCAGGTTTTGGGGTTTACGGTTTTAGGGTTTAGGGGGTTTAGGGTTTAGGGTTTAGGACTTAGGGTTTAGGGTTGTAGGGTTTAGCGGTCTAGGGGGTTTCGGGTTTAGGGCGTAGGGCTCAAACCCTCGGCCTTGTTTTTAAAGCCATACCTCAAGACCTAAACCATCCTGAAAGCCCAAATGTTGGCCTGAACCTACCACACAGCCGAAATCCTAAACCCCGACGGCGCGCAACCTTAAAACCTCGAGCGATTTAGGGTTCAGGGTTTAGGGTTTAGAGTTTAGGGTCTAGGGTTTAGCGTCTAGGGTTTAGGGTTTAGCGTTAGGGTTTAGGGTCTAGGGTTCAGGGTTTAACTCCAACCACTTCGTCCAAGAAACGACGGAAATGCAAAGTCGCCCAAACAAAGAGGCGCACATCAGAGGCCTCGGGGTCGGAAACTCTACGAGTTCATGGGCTTGTACGCTCTAGGGCTTTAGAGACTTTTATAGGGTTTAGGGTTTAGGGTTTATAGGTTGTAAGGTTTAGAGTTTAGAGTTTATAGGGTTTGGGGCTTTCAGGATTTTCTCATTAGTTCGTGTATCTGCGGCAAGCTTCCGGCTTTATATCAGGCCTTCGTTTTTTGACGTGTTATGGAAGATCTTCTTGGTCCGAGCTATACAGAGATTCGGATGGATCCATAGTGTTACCCGTTGAGGTGAAGCCGGGGCTGCTTGGAGCTTGGGCTCGCGGGCGTTGAGGGTGTAGGGTCTGAGTTTTCTGGGGTTCAAGAGTTTATGGGCCATGCCCAGAGAGCCTAATACCCCCTTAAAAAAGGAATATACCTTAAACGGTAGGGGCCTTAATATTAGGATTTCAGGTATACATGCCCTACTTAAGGGCTATTGGGCTCTCTGGGTGTGATGAACTATCTTAAACAGTCTTGGGTCCGGGCTACGAGGACATGCGGCGGAGCTGCATCGACCCTAATTCTAGCAGGGCTTTGGGGGAAGAACGACAGCGGCAAGATTGGCGGCTACGACTACCCGGAAGATTGTCATGTAATTGCGGGGTCTTTGCCGGAATCCCTTACCGTCTGAAAACCCCCCAAATTTCCTTGAGGAAAGGCTCTGGGAAACGCCCATATCGAACCTCCTGGACCCTGAACCCCCAGGCGCTTAGCCCTAGAGCCTTAAACGAGGGCTCCTGAGTCAAGGCCGCAAGGCCCAATACCTTTAAAGCCTTACTCGCTCTATGGGGTTTTGGGTTTAGAAGCCTCACTTTCGTCAAATCCCCCAGCCTCAAAATGAGGCTTTGCGCAGAGCCATAAACCTCCTGTTGAAATTCCCCCCCCCTGATTAATAACGGCTCTGCAGCCATCATGACACCGAATTTTGCTCTAAACCTCAAACCTTAAACAAAAATCCACGCGGCACTGATTTCTCTGGTAGCACCGCGCCTCGGATTTGGACATGACAGGGGGCCTTGGGGCTTGGGGCGAAGCTGAGGGTTTTGGGGTCTTCTAAAGCTTCTAGTTTTTTGGGGTGTCGCAGGCTTGAGGGCTTTGGGCGTTTACGCAGGGTTCCTGTAGGTGCTCCTTAGTCTTTGCAGGTCTTTCAAGTTGAAGGCTAAGGGTTCCAGTCTTCAGTTGAAGGCTAAGGATCTTCTATAGGGTTTTACAGTACGTCGTTTAAGCCTTGATACTTAAAATAGAGGCTGCGTAAGTTACTTATGGGGTTCTATAGGGGCTTTATGGGTTTAAGAAGGTAATTATACCGAGAATTACCGACCCACTCGAAGAGGTAAACTCGAAAGAACCCTACCCAACGATGGGCTCGTAGTGCCCAAATCCCAATCTTTACATTCGGGGCCTCAATAACTTGAATGGGCTTTTTTGGGGGCATCTCAACAACGTGACGATGAGGGACTACTGTTACGACTCTAGGAATTAAGATGATACTTACATCCTACCTCCGAGGTCCCTAACATCCTACCTCCGAGGTCCCTAAACACTAAACCCTAAACCCTAAACCCTACGGGAGCTCGAAGTCCTTACGCGCATCCAAGGTGGAAAGTCGCTTGCATCCCAGACGCAGAGGAGCAGCGCTGCAGATGCCCCTTTCACGTGGAGACGGAATTGGTGCATGACTTTTTCGCCTAACGCTCTAACTCTGTAAATCTTATTATATCCCAAAATCCGAAATATGATTTCACATCGACTCACACGATTGACAAGTGTTACAGTTAAAATCAGAGTGTATCTATATATGTGGCAACCCCTATATGTACAGCTGCCAAGAGGCAAACATGTTAGATGCATTTGCTGAGCTGATCGGGGTTGCCTTTCCTGGCCTTTTTGAACCCCGGATCTAGCCATGGCTCATTCAGCCGGGGGTTGCGTGGTGGCGTAGGAATTTTGGGGGCAACCGCATCAGAATGTCTGTGTACCTCCATGCCGATAAATCCCCGCGATCGGTCTGAAACCATGAACGCAAAGCTTCAACACTAAAACCCATGATGCCGTGTCCACAACAGTCTAAAGCTCTTACAGCACCCCGAACGCTCAAAAAGTAGAGCTCTGATTAAGCATACCACTATGATTGTAAGGCTCTAACCCAAAAGAAGGTGCTGAACACATGGTCTACAGCCTAGAGTCTAGAGGGTTCAAAATTTTCTGAGCTATAGGCGAAGCTTGAAATCTCAAATCCAGGACTGCAGAATGTTTCCATGAGCGAACACACGATAGTAGCAGCGGCATTACGAGCGAACAAGACCGACTGGCAAAATCATAGCGTAAGCACTGGCAACATGGCAATGACAACCTTCCAGCCTAAGCGAATGCAATGGCAAGCTTCAACTTAGCCTAATGCAGAAGCCTGAATTCGCATCGCAAGGTATTACTCCGTAGGCTCCTTCTTCAATCATAGTAATGATACATCCCCAAAAATCTTCTTCTGGTTATTCAACCCCCAATATTAACATCAAGCCTGCCAGGGAGGTCATCTGCGCCGTTTTGGTTCCCATCAGATCCTGGGTGATGTGGTTTTGCGATCAAGCCGTTTTGTGTGGTCTGCCCTAAACCCGATAAAACCCTAAACCCTAAACCCTAAACCCTAAACCCTAGGCCTCAGGCATGTTTCGGGCTTAGGCTTTAAGATCGACCGCTTTGAACCTAAACCCTAAACCTGATGGCAATACGAAGCTTGCAGTCTGAGTGCCAAGGCGGCCAGATTTCAAAAGCCTTATCCATTCTTGGGTTGCTGTTAACGAACTTAACTTAAGCTACCATAATGGGATAGATAGATAGAATAATAATAATAATAAACTCCGTTTAAGTTTCTTAACAGCAACTCGGATTCTCGGGTTTAGGGAAGTGTTTGGGCCAAGTTCCTTTGCGACAATTTTGAAAGTCTCTGACACGAAGTCTCGCCCTGTGGTAGGAACCGCTTCCGATAGCTACTTTACGATGTACATGCGCATATTAATACAATTATGCATATGGTTACATATGCATAGATCATAGGCCGACTATCTACACAGTTAGGCATAGGTAGGCAAATTGTGATCGTGCTATAGATCAGTGCGAACCAAAGGACATGTACTCGGAATTCAACTCAGACGTCTGTAGATTCTAGCAGCTGTGCTGAACCGGGCTCAGGGCTTCCTATATATAGATAGATAGATAGATAGATAGATAGAGAGAGAGAGAGAGAGAGAGAGAGAGAGAGAGAGAGGGAGGGGGGGACAGACAAAATGTAGCAACCCCCCATGAACTACCGATCCTCGTCTTGTATCTTAAATAAATGTCAAACCAGCTTTTCCGGCATGTCCGGAGTCTGTATCTCTCGAAGACCACCAAAACCAGACCCATGTTAGAACGTGCGAAACAACTCGCTCAGGTTCGACGTCAGCACGCACTCCATGGCAACACTGTGCCCTTCCAATCAAAAACAACTTTGTCTGAGGAAAGGAAACCAAAAAAAACATCTTTCGGGAAACGATACGGCCAAAGTCCAAAAAAAATGTTTTCTGTTTTCCCTACGATAAAGTGTTGATACGAAAAACCAACTTGTTGATATGCAGAAGATAGTTTTGGATCGGAAAGCCAACTTTTCTCCTAGGAAAAAATGGTTTTGGAACGGAAACCAACTTTTTCTCGGAAAAAAACCATCTTTTGGGAAACTATGCGGCCAAAGACCAAATAGATTGCTTTTGTTTGTTTGCCCTGCGAAAACGTTGGCTTTTCACACCAGAACCATCTGCACCGAAACCAAGTTCTCCTAGGAAAAAGTTGGTATTGCGGCCCAAATCAACCATCTTTTGCCTGGACAAACTTAGTTTTCCATACCAAAAGCATTTTTCCTAGGAAAACGTTTCTTTTATCTTAGGGAAAAAAACCAAAAACACATCTTTTTGGTCTTTGGCCGCATGGTTTCCCAAAAAATGTTGTTGCTTTTGTTTTGGTTTACCTCGGAAAAACTTGGTTTTCCGGTCCAAAACGATTTTTTTCCTAGGAAAACTGGTTTCCGACCCAAAACCATCTTTGTCCTGGTTCACTCCAAGAGCAAGTTTTCGTTAGCAACGAGTGTATACTACATTTGTTGTTTGTGCGCGTCACGAATTAATGTTGCCAATAAGGTTCGACGGTCATTACCATTGGGATTCGATTCCGCGTAGCGTTATACTATGCAGTGGGAATAATGTGGGGATGTATAATTGGGTTACTAGTCGAAATAGCATGTTAATCCATACGAACTATGACATGAATCTTTGGGGCATCTCTTTTGGGTGAACATGAAATAGAAGACTGCTGCCACCATTGGGGCCAATGTAAAGTCTAATGGCAGGGTTAGTCTTAGGGATACTGTTGTTCGGGAATAGGAGTCAGTCAAGGCTCACGGTCTTTCATTGGGGCTTTGATCGGAGACTACAGAGAAGGCTACCTTGGGAGTTAGTACTCGGGCCCATGTTGAGCTTCGAGTATTCAGACAGGAATGCCTTTCATTTCCATCGTTGGAGAAATCATCTGTCGGAGTATCTGCGTGAAGGATCGCAAGAATTGAGAATGAAGGCGGCTGCCGATATACATATGCTGACCCCTCGGAACTTCAAAACCTAACGATAAACCTGGATCATACACCAGAAGCCTAAACGTAGGAGGATTGGTGGGGCCATCGTGGCACCTCGCGGTAGTTCTTCGGGGTGGGAGTTACAGTAGCATACATATATATATATATACGTATATATATATACGTGTATATATATATGTACATATATATATAGATGTGCATCGGAAGGTTATCCTTCAGTCGGTGCAAACCTGGAAAGTCGCATAATTAACCCTTGAATCATCATCCATGTGTCAACAATGAACTTGGCGGCGACATAGCAGAGAATATCAACCATGGACAGCAGCCCCATCTGGAGATAGACGTCTGGAGCCAGGTTGTCTGCAGGCACAGGGACAACTCCCGACCCTTGCAGGAGAAATAGGAAATACGTGCTGAAGTTTAGCCCCCAGCCCAGTGTTATTTTATCTCTTGCAATCCACTCCTCGCATGCTTACCTTCAGACATCTGTTCTTCAACACAAAATGTGCAGCCCCGAAGTCCTTTAAACTCAAAAAACTCCCGGAAGACGGCAACACTAGCTCGACAGTCCCTCCAAGTCCTGTCCAGCAAAGACTTGCAGATGAGCCCTTACATGCTATACCCCAAAGCCCTCCGCGACTCCATCCTAAACCCTGTAACAGGCCTGAGAGCTGCCGCCAAACAGCAGGTACGGTACAGTGTTAGCAATCAGTAGTAGTAGCCGTAGTAGCAGTAGTAGCGGTAGTAGCACTAGTAGTAGTAGTAGTAGTAGTAGTAGTACTAGTAGTAGTAGTAGTAGTAGTAGTTTAGTAGTAGTAGTAGTAGTGGTAGTAGTAGTAGTAGTCGTAGTAGTAGTGGTAGTGGTAGTGGTAGTAGTAGTAGTAGTAGTAGTAGTGGTAGTGGTAGTGGTAGTAGTTATTGTTGTTGTTGTTGTC
>CAJNJA010014355.1:0-12238 GCA_905231915.1 Symbiodinium necroappetens | reverse complement strand
TTATAAGCAAAGCGCCGTTTATGGTAAGCCTCTGGGTAAGCTCTCTTGACACGCAGATGGGTAGTTCTCTAAATTAGGGTCCCCTTTGGGGAGCCTTTCTATGAGGGTGCCGAACTATATAGGGGACCTAAAAAGGGACCCTAAATCCTAAATCCTAAACCCATACTACCCTTATAGAGACCCTTCACGAGAGCTGTTCGAATCCCAGAGCGACGACACCGGGAGCCCGGGATGGTCTTGCAAAGGAGGGACAGGCGCGCCTATCAGAGGCCAGCCATGAAGAGGCCAGCCTCGAAGAAGCCCGCAGCTTCAAGAAGCACCAACCGAAACGATGAGCAGCGCGTAGAGGAGCGAATGGCTGGTGAGGAGGAGCGTGTAGCTGGCACTACGAGCCTCACAGAGCTTCTGAAGCCCTTCCGTGTGTGGGCTCTTTTCCACGACAACAAGGCTCCGTTTGCAGTCCAAGCAGTATTTTAGGAGGTCGACGTTCAGTTCCGTTTGCAGTCCAAACAGCATTTTAGGAGGTCGACGTTCAGTTCCGCTTGCACTGCAAACAGCATTTTAGTAGCTCGACATGCAGTTGCGCTTGCCTTATGGATCCCTTTCAGGAACCCCTAAAAGAAGGGACCCTGCCTTTAGAGAACTACCCCCTTGGACCAGGTTTCATCAGGCGCCGCACCACTACCTCAAGGCAGCTGGGTTGCCGACTGTTGGGGTTTAGGGCTGAGGAGGTTTCGGGCTTAGGAGGTTTAGGGTTTAGGGCTTTAGGGGTTTAGGGGTTTAGGGTTTTAGGGTTTTAGTGTTTAGGGGTTAGGGTGTAGGGTTTAAGGGCTTAGGGTTTAGGGCTTAGGCTTTAGTGGTCAGGGTAAAGGGCTTCGGGTTTACGGTAAGGACGTGAAGAAGTACCAATACAATTTTGGGGGTTCCGTTTTTATGATTATAGTCTATCATATACCCCAAAACCCTATTCCAATTAGTAAAGCCCCTAGATTGGGGTTTAGAGGTTCAGGATTTGGCTTCAGAATCTAGGGTTTAGTGGCTTGGGGTTTAGAATGTGGGGTTTGGAGCCAGGCTGCTTCGTGATGCTTGATGTTGACAGCGTGACCATAGGGTTGGTGATATCAATCCTGCGTTACCCCGAATAAGGAATATACCATATTTCCCATAGTTTAGGGTCCTCAAGGTAATGCAGGATTTCTATCATCAACGGTATGGATGGAGTCGATAGCAAAAACGACGGCCGCTTGAGGAGTCCCTTGGCGAGCCTTTGTCCCGAAGCCCGAGCATTCCAGAGCTAAACATCCATACAACCCGAATCGCGAATTTAATGCCTAAAACTCCTAAAGACGACCCTAAACCCTACACCCTAAACCATGCCTAAAACTCTTAATTACCACAGACCCTAACACTTTCGCCCTGTTTATCCAGATAGCCTGATAGCTTTGAACCCCTGCACCTCCTTCAGACACAGACGTATGTAGCCTTTAGTTTCTTGCCGTTGCTGGGTAGTACAACCCTGCAGCCCCTTTGTTATCGGGGGTTCTTCACACCACGGGGGAGCTAGCACTCAGTGTCTATGTTAGGGTTCTTGCCGCTCTGAAACTCTTACGTGATTCAAAAGGCAGCCCTACCTCGACCCAGGAAATGCGACCTCCAGCCCTAAGCCCTCAACCCTAAGCACTAAACATAGCACTAAACCACTCCTGTGGAAACTGTACGAGTAGAGAAAGTGCATCAGGTGGTCCACACGAAGTTCGGTGCGGCCATCCCGTGCTTTGTTTGAGATGTGTTCACATCAAGGCTTGTGCAACTAGAAATATGATTCCTGAGGTTCGCTCTTCTACTCATAGAAAGACTCGTACAGGCACCCGCCAAACCCAAACTTCGCCTATTCAGGACCCTAGAATGCCTTATGACTCAAAGCAGGGTTTGGGTTGGCGCCGTTTTAGCGTGTTCTCACCGTTTTGCATTTGCCCAGATCGCATACCATAGGCCATACGAGGGCTTGGGAATTCGAGCGAAGTTGATGCTCTAAATGTTCTGAGTGGTAGAGTTGGTACCCCCCAACCTTTCGCTTTAATTTCGAAGCCACATATCCCAACACCCTCTGCACCGCCTCGCTGACCTTTTCGTACAGGAGCCCTGATAGGAGGAACCCCTTGAAGTATTGAAGCCCCAATGTTAATCTTAGATTTAGCCCTGCGCTCAGGGTGTGGAGGACATTCTTTGAGGGATCAATGCACTACAAGGTACCTCCGTAGTCGAGGGTTCTAACAAGAGCTTTTCGGTGTTGCGTGATAGGGTTTCGGTAAGGGTCAGGGCTTCGTGGTCTTTGCGGGAAAAATTCAGGATCCCGTACTCTCTATGAAGGTCTTCCGGTTAACCACCTACGTCCTTGTGGAACCTTTCATTAAAGAGCATGGGGGTCTCCCTGAACCCCCAACCCGGGACCTTGGTGGCAAATCTGCGGGCTGCTGGTTTCGGGCGTAGAAGGTTTTGCTGTAGGCGTTAGAAACCCTAAACCCTTATAAACCCTAAACCATGGTTTGGCGTTCTGGGGGGGCTTTGAAGCGCTGGTTCGATCACCGTTCTGTGACCGGAACGAATCACAGTTGAGATCCTTCCTGTTGCAGCTCTTCGTTTGTATGGTCACTGAACTTAGATGTGTGTTTTCTCGGTATGTAGGGGTAGCGGGTTTGGGCTATAAGTATTCGCGACAGCCCAGGGTTGAGAGGACCTGTTGGCGCCAACCGAGCGACTCTCAAATTCTTGATTCCGTAAGAGAAGGAGGACTCGTTCAGGTACTGCTGTAGTCTTGATTTGCGATCCGCCATGAGGGAATATCTATTCTTCCCGGTGCAGAAGCTGCATGCGGTGTAGTTTGAGGGACTAGAAGTCCGAACCTTGCCAGAGCAAGATGTACCAGCAGACGCACCAGTGGAGCGCACGCAATGTGGCGCGAAACGCAGCAGGGCCCTCAGAGCAGTTTCAGATAGCTCCTTTTCGCCCCATGCCATCGCATACATAAAGCCCGAGAACCCACCCACACCCCAAACTCCGAATCACCTGCGAAACTCCTACACTCTAAGCCGGCATACAGCCCAGATAGGATTTGTTTTTCAGAGGAAGCCATGCATGTCCCTAACAAGCCCCGAATCCCAAGCAGAGGTGCCCCACCCGTAAACCCTGACCCTTAAGCCATCAATCCTGAATACAGAGCAAAGCCCTGGGGCCTCTTTTACATCCCTAAATCCTAGTCGTAGACCCTAGAATCCTAAACCCCAAACTCCAAAACGCTGAAATCCTAAACCCTGAAATCCTAAACCCCAAAATCCTAAACCCTAGAATTCTAAACCCTAAACCCCAAAACCTAAACCCTAAACCCTAAACCCTAGAATCCTAAACCCTAAACCCCAAAACCTAAAACCCTAAAACCCTGACCCTCGAGCAGAGGTTCCTCAGGCGAAGTTTTCCTATGACCTCTCCCCCGTCGAAGTCACGATCTCCGTGTCGCGGCGGAGGCGGTGACTCTGAGTGCTTCAGGACTTTTCACCTGGGTTAGTTTAAGTTTAATTTTAGGGTTTAGGGTTTAAGTGTTAGGGTTATGGGTAGTTCTCTAAAGTCTCTAAAGAAGGGTCCCTTTAAACTCGGTCCCCAGTATAGTACGGCACGCTCATAAACAAGGACCCCTAAAAGGGACCCTAATTTAGAGAACTACCCATATATTGATTTCAAGGGGTGCTTTCGAGTCTCCTTAGTGAGGGTTCTGCAAGATTACGACAGGGGTCTATGGCACTTCAGGGTTCCGACATTAGTAAGGTTGTTTCATAAGTATTATGTTGAAGGCTCCTTCAAGGGTTCTTTAAGGGAACTATAGGGTTCGAAAAGGGAAGGTTGGTATGAAGGTTAGGGTTTAGGGTTCAGGGTTGGCATGAAGTTCATTATGATGGCTGCAGGGCTTCGATCTTCGTCGTCCGTAGCAGTGAGTCACAGTGAGGTCCATCACAGAGGGTTGCGCACGGCCCTGGGTGGTGCTCCAGGCTGTTTCGGGTGTGCGCAACAAAGATAGTCCGGCTGTATGCACTTGTCTGTGATAGTGTTAGAACTCAGGATGATCTAGGGTTTTTGGGCTTATGGTCGACAGGCGATTTAATCAACACTGACTCTTCGATCCAGTTGATTTCCCTGGCCTACTACTTGTAGCACTTACTTTTCGTTATCGGTCTCGGCTCCGGTTACACCCTAAACCCATTTCGGATTGCAGCTCTCGAGGGGCGTAAGGGCTCCCTCAAGAACCCTAAGCCCTAAACCCTAAACCCACTCCTTTCAGGGCTTTCAGAATTCCTTTGAGGCCTCCAATCCCCACCCAAGGACCCTAGCAAAGAGCCGCCTGGAGACATGATGTCGGAGACCTGCAGCTTAAACCCCAAACTCCTGATCCTGAAACCCTGCCTTTCTTTTTCAAGTTCCCTATGATGTCCTTGTGTATTGCCTTGAACCTGCAGCAGTTTTGGGCCACCCAATGCCACCCAATCTTGAACTGTGAGTATGTTATCCCTCTGAACTAGTTGTCTGAAGCGTACATAGCTCAACCATCAGAGCCTACAGCTACTTTCAGGCTTCAGGCAGATGAGGTTTTGAATTTCGTGATGTTGAGGTTGGAGGGCTGAAGGCTCCAGGGTTTCGGATTTAGCGTTGCAGGTATAGGATGTAGGGTTTTGTGTTTACGACATAGAGGCATTATGACGGATCGTAAGCCCTCATTTCCTAAATCCTAAACCCCTAAACCCTGTATGCCCTAAACCCTAAGCCCAAAGTCCTAAACCCCTAAACCCTGTATGCCCTAAAACCTACGCCCATAAAACAAAAAAAAGCCCTAAACCCTGTATGCCCGAAACCCTAAGCCACCCCAAAAAGCCCTAAACCTCCAAAAGAGCCTCGCAAACCCTCAGCTGCTCCACTCTCCTACGTGAGACGTGGTTTGACCCCGACACCCGTCAACCCCTAACCCCAGGTTCAGGGTTGAGGGTTTAGGGTTGAGGGTTCCTAACCCCAGGTTTAGGGTTGAGGGTTTAGGGGTTGAGGGTTTAGGGTTTAGGGTTTAGGGGTTTAGGGTTTAGGGCCTTATAAGCCTCAACTGCACCACACAGGTGGTATGACTACGTCACATCGCTCTTTGCGATCATTGCACCGCGCTCGGCGGCATGGGTGACGGGCTGGTTGGGTTTTCGAACTCCGGGGCTAGGGCTTCATGGGTTTAGGGTTTAGGGTTTGGGTTTGTAAGTTTTGAGATTACCTACAAGTCTGGCTTTTTTTGGGATGGTTTCTCGTCCAGACCGGTTGCTAAGCTGCCAAACAGTGGGCAGGCCCCCTCTGTGATCCTACCTACGAGCCCGGAAAAAGAGGCACCTCAAAACCTCGACATCTGTTCCCTAAACCCTAAACCCTGCTACCCTGAGCCCCAAACCCGAACTCCCAAAGCCCAGGAAAGTGTTCTTGAGTCGACTCACCATCGGATGCACAGACCTTGAATCCGTAAGCCCCCACCCAGCCCTAAACCCCCCTAAAATCCTAAATCCCCCTAAACCCAACTATAAACCCTAAACCCTAAACTCTATAGCCCCTGAACCCTCAACTAGGGTGAAGCTTTTGGTTTCCTTTCTGTCGAGCCTTGGGCTCGTGGCGGAGAGATGTTTTTGGATCAAGGGGTTTAGGGTCTAGGGTTCAGGGGGTTTAGAGGTTCAGGCTCCGTGCTTAGGGTCTAGGGTTAAACCCTAAACCCCCCCCAAAAAAAAAAACACACTAAACCTATAAGGCTTTACAAAGCTTTGTGGGTTCAGCGTTTAAGTGATTTAGGGTGCCGGGGGTTTTGGGCGGTTTGGAGGCCTTCGAGCTCACGGTCCCTAAACCCTAAACCCCGAACCCCCACACCTCTGCAACCCTTAAGCCCACAGCCCTAAACCCTAAACCCCGGTAGCCGTGTAACCCTGTCGCCCTAAACCCCGAACCCCTCAACCCCTACAACCCTAAACCCTAAACCCTAAACCCTTAAAGAGGAAGCCCTAAACCCCCTCGAGCCAAGGGCGGCGCCTTCACGTTTATGTCCATGACATCCTCGGTGCTCAACGTCGCGTCTTCCAAGTTCAAGGCTTGGCCTGAGCCCCCATTTGGGGTTTAGGGTTTGAGGGTTTGGGGTTTGGGGTTTCGGGTTTAGGGGTTTTAGGGTTTGAGGGTTTAGGGTTTGGGGTTTGGGGTTTAGGGTTTGGGATTTGGGGATTTGGGTTTAGGGCCTTTTGGGGATTGGGTTTAGGGTTTAGGGCTTAGGACGGCTATCAATCTTAGTACGGTTTAGGGTTTAGGGATGTTTAGGGGGTAGGAATGGCTTGGAATGGTTTAGAGTTTAGCGCTTTGGCGCTTCAGGGCTTTAGGATGGTTTAGAGTTTGGGTTTTTTAGGGTTGAGGGCCCAGGGTTTGATAGTAGGGTAGGTAACCTTTAGCGTTTTTTCTTACCTTTGGTTAGTAGGGAATGGAGGAATGGTAGGGAATGGAGGAATGGGAACCATTATAAGTACCATTACTACCATTCTTCCATTCCCTACTAACCAAAGGTAGGTTTTCGGGTACTGTGACCCCTCTATAATCCCAAAAAGGTTAACCTTTAGTTAATTCCCAGAGGATGCTGGGCAAGTAAGCTTATTTACCCTTGTTTAATGGACACCCGCACCTTTTTGGAGGGCCTTAGTCTTATGTAGGCTTCCGGTTAGTGTGTAGCAAAACTTAGCGGAACTGTATACTTCACACTTTTCGGGGTAATCTCATCCCATATAGAACTCAACGTGTAAACTTGTTGATGCAGGGACCCCTAATATTCTACAGCAGTAGTCATTCGAGAAGGGTATGGGGGTACATTATGTATATGACAAGTATATAAGGTTTAGGGTTTAGGGTTTAGGGTGGGGCTGTTTGCGTGTACATGTCAATGTAGACCCCCTGACGACGAACACCCCCTCCCTATAAGCCTGTTTAGTCATGTGTGCACATGTGTGTATATCCTTGTAAATATGTATCGAGGATTTCGATCAAAGTTGCTTGTAAGGCAGCTTTGTTCTTCTAAGCAGGGTTCTACACGACTTTATCTAAAATACCTTACCAGGGGCATGAAGCATTGAGTATGCCTTGTTTTCTATGGTAGCTTGCATGAAGCTCCTTCACAAGACCCCATCAACTGCCGTACTTGTTTGGCGGAGCCCCTAAACCCTAAACCCTATGACATATACAGGTTCATAGGAACCGCTACAAAGGGGGATGTGGCGGTGAGGCCCAGAGTTTCCCCAGGCAAGAAAGCTTAGGGTTTAGGGTTTAGGGTTGTAAACACAGGAGGGGCTTTGGGGTTTCAGGCTTAAGGCTTGGGGTTTAGGGCCTGAGGGCCTTAAGCTTCACGGCTGTCTTGGGGGTTGAGGGTTTACCCGAAGGGCCCGCATACCTAATAGCCTAATAATCATGTACTCTCCGGAACACTAACCTACATAACTAGCTACCATCCTACTTAAACCCGAGTACTGATTTCTTGATCATTACCAATACTATTTTTGGCTCTTACTATAGTTAGAATATAGTGTACCCCAAAACCCCAATCTAATTGTTACTATTACTATTACTATTACTATTATTATCTATTTTTTATATTTTTGTTATTGTTATTGCTATTATTAATGCCTCTATGTTAGGTTTTCAGAGTCGCAAAGCTGGCCGGGAGGCTTCCATCAACAAGCTGGGGTGACCGGCGACGTGTGCAGCACAATCGGTTATTTATGGCTAAGGCACGAAAGCGCAGAGGCTTGTGGGCTAAGTTTTCAAGCCGGGGGCTGGAGATGTTGCCATAAACACATAAACACCATAGCCTAGCTTGCTACTGACCAGATCTTCTTTGCCCATAAGCCTCTGCCCTTGGTTGTGCAATCCCCTTGGCACGGCAGGAGGGTTTCTGCAAGCCACGTTGCTAGCTACAGCAAGGGCTAAAGTGTCCTTCGTCACCTCCTTGCCCAACAAATTCGAGACAAAAGATTCGAGCGGTTGGGTACAAGCAAGGAAACACGCAACAGTAGAAGGACGGACGTCCTGTCGTGCTCCTGCCTCTTCAGGATGAAGCATGTGGCCTGAAAGCCTTTCATGATACTCACATGCAGTTGCAATGTCCGTGCTGGAACTTGGTGCAATCTTATTTCTAGCCCAGGGTGTAGTGTGTAGGGTTTAGGGTTCCTAGAGTATACTATAAGTGTAACATACTCTGCTAAGTCACTTTGCGATGAACGATTTCAGCACAACCGCTGGGTGCAAACAAACCCAAACCTAAGCCGCAGAACTCTAAGCCCTAAGCCTAAGCCCCAAAACACTCTAATTATCGTACTGCTGCTGCTACTGCGGCTGTGACTGCTACTGTTGCTACTACTGCCACTGCGATTGCTGCTGCTATTTCGATGTCTTTCTAGACCTGGTAGTGTTGCAGCTACTGCTGCTGCTGCTGCTGCTGGTGCTGCTGCTGCTGCTGCTACTGCTGCTGTGACGACTGCGACGGCAACGGCTGCGACGACGACAGTGTGGCGGTGACAGGGACAACGACGGCTCTGCTATCACCACTCGTGTTCTTATTCCCTGTGCTTTCACTCTTGTCAATTATTGGTGATGGCATGTTTGATTTTCGATAGAACTACTACGGTTTGAAGTTTTATCGTCACATCATGTTATTTTTTGTTCTCCTGTACGATTTCAAATTACATCATCTTATATTGTATTGTACTGTATTCTATCATAATATTACGAAGACGAGGAGTGGCATGTGATTTACACCTTGCGCTGCAATTCGGCCCACAGCCTCCAACTCTCGCGGTCCCTGTGGCTCGCGGCAACCGGCGCCTCCTGCGCACACACGCTCCGCGGAATGCAATATATATTGCATTTTAGTATGTGAAAACTACACTAAATTATTTTACATTAATACATTGTAATGACATATATATATATATAATATATATATATATATATGTCTTTAATTTTGCATTATGTTGTATTATATCAGCTGTTATTAGGTTCCGTGGAGCCTTCGGAGTACATTACAGGAGTCTCGAGCCGCCGTGCGAAGACCCTGGACCTCCTCCTTTCTTGTTTTCGCGATTTTTTCGGGTTCTTAGGGTTTAGGATTTAGGGTTTAGGATTATTGCTAGAACTAGGGGTGTTAAACGCCCTATTCGAGCTATTTTTCTTCAGAATATTACTTTTGTGTTTTGTGAATATGTGAGAATTGCCTTGGCTCTGGCTGTTAGCATTATGAGTACTACTAGAGTTCTTACGAATCGAATGCAATTACCCCCTCATCCCTAAACACCAAAGCCTAAAAACCCAAAACCCTAAACCCTAAACCCCAATCCCTAAAATCCCTAAACCCTAAACCCCAATCCCTAAACCCTAAACCCTAAACCCCAATCCCTAAAGCCTAAACCCTAAACCCCAATCCCTAAAAACCCTAAAGCCTAAACCCCAAGACTCTTCTGTGCGTGAGCTCAGTCGAAGGGTTTCTGCGATGTAGACGCGGATGGTTCGAAGGCTTTGAGACTTCGGTGCCGGGAGTCGGCAAATGCTTTGAAAGCAAGGTGGTTTAGGGTTTAGGGGTTCAGGGGCTTAGGGTTGTATTTAGGGTGTCAGGGTCCTTGGGGTTTAGGGTTCAG
This sequence comes from Symbiodinium necroappetens, assembly GCA_905231915.1. Classification (NCBI taxonomy): domain Eukaryota; class Dinophyceae; order Suessiales; family Symbiodiniaceae; genus Symbiodinium; species Symbiodinium necroappetens. The sequence continues at coordinate 2,516 of CAJNJA010014355.1, read as the reverse complement.
GGGTTTAGGGTTTTATTTAGGGTGTAGGTTTTTCCCCCAAATATAGCGGGTTTAGGGCTTAGGGTTTAGGGATTAGGAGCTGTTGCGGCTACAGGTAAGGTGTAAGTGTAGGGCAGGGTAACAGAAATGTTGATGAATGGAGGTGTTTTCGGAGATAAGGTCGTCGATTTGGTTTCCTAAGCCCTCACTATAAGTCCCAAACCTGGGGAAGCTTGCGGACATGTGAGTTCATCGTGCATTGAGCTCTGTGCGTGCTCTTCGCAGGTGTGGTGCTTACCGGTGTGTAATGTTTTGTTTGGAATGAGAGGTTTAGATTTTCTGTCCTTCACACGAAGATCCTTCTGTTCAATGTCTGTTTCAGAGTCCATGGCTTCCTAAACCTTAAACCCTAAACCCTAAACCCAAGCCCTCCGAGGTCTCGATCTTTGTCATCCCATAGAACCATGATGATGTCCGCATCCTCCGGCAAGTTCTCCCTCATGCGCCCACGTGCCTTGCCGATTTGCTAGTGGAAGTCACAAAACAATCAAACAATACGTAACAACAATAAATCTAAACATATGTAGTCAAAAGAAAAATACAAACAGCTATAGTAACAATGATAGTAAAGACTCTTATTCTGCTCCGGTATGACCCTAGACTCAGAAGCGTCATGCGTAGCCCCCGATTTCGTGCACCCCAAAACATCCGACATCCCTTGACCAAGGATCCATGTTATACCTTCACCAAAGCTTAGTAGCTGAGTTTGTATACTTTACACTTTTTGGGACAAGTTAATGTCCTATAGATCTGGAAGTTGAAACACTCTTTAGGCTTATGAACTCGGCCACTCTGAATAGTTGAAGTCAGAAGTGTGTTAAGGATTTCTAAGAAGTAGTTTAACCAGTATGCTTGAATGAATATTGCTGGAGCTTCTGGGGCATGGGAGGGTCCCTAGAACAAGATTGGCGGTGTTTTGTTCGTGCTCCGAATCGGGGTCTCAGTTAAGAGAGCTACTTTTCAGTTACGTTCCTCAGAGACTCCCATATCCCTAAGTCACGGGTCCTTTGGTTTTAGATCCGCACCCATCTACAGAGGCATGCACATACAGACTAGCGTGCGAGCATGCGTGAGTCCACTTGGTGTGCCGGCTCCACATGATGACGGCCGTAGTGATACAGTTCCCAACGGCATCAGAATCCGTTGATGGAGTACATTTTGGATTTTAATGGGTGCTGCACGGTGTCTAATAAGGTATCGTATGACATAATGGCACAATGGCGTCGTGGCGAAGCGAGTGTGTGTGCGGCGGCTGTGTGTAAGTACATATGTAAGCATGCATGCATGTGTGTAATTAGACCTGCATACATGTAATCGTACATGTGTGTACATGTATATGTTCACTTTTGCTGCAAAACTTGTTAAGTTCATAGCTCCGGTAAGGGCAGTCACGGGTCGAGATCGCTCGCGATCCTTGGCCTTGGGGCCTTGGCAGCTTCCCAGAGACTCCAAAACCCCTTGATTAAGGTATATACCCTAAATCTTATTAGGGTAAATCCTATTATAATTTAAGGTATATTCCTTAATTAAGGGGTTTCGGAGTTTCTGGGTTCATCCCCTCACAAGCCAGGCACCGGCAACGATGCAACCGGCCTCGGCAACATCATTATTATTATTATTCCGTGCCTTGGTTAAGCGTCTAGAGTGGAGGGATTTAAGGGTCGCTTACGGATTTGGGGCTTTGTTTGTTTGATGCCGTTGTTCAGGGTTTGGGGTTGATGAGGACGTAGGGCTTAGCTTTCAGGGTTGTGCAGTGCTTTTAGGGGTTCCTGGTTGTTTCGGGTTTGCGGTTGGTAGGGGTTTCGTGCTGTTTGGGGTCTGGGGTTGTTTAGGTTGTGGGGCAGTGTAGGTTTGTTCAGGGTTTAAAGTTTCAGATTGCGTGCCTCAACTGAGCTCTTTGAGCACGCTTTTCGGGCTATCTCAGACTATCGTCCTAGATGAGGGCTCATTGTTGTGCTTATAGGGTCTAGAGTCTAGATTCCAGAGTTGTGTGGCTCATGGTGCAGTGCAGTGATTTGCGCTCTTGCGCCGAGGATTATTATTATTCCGATTATTAGCAACTCGGCTGCACAGTTTGAAGCCATGAGCACTCGTCTGGACTGCACATCATGTCCAATCTCGCAAGTTATTGTTTAGGGTTTTGCGTTTAGGTAGTGTGTGTGTGTTGGAGAAGCGTTCAAAAAACGTTGATCGATCGTCGCTTGCGTGCTGGAATACGGACAGTGGCATCGCAGACGCACCGTTGCTAGTTGTCGCCAGCACACATACACACGTACACACACACACACGTACACCCACCCACCCACCCACCCACCCACCCACCCACCCACCCACGCACGCACCCACGCACCCACGCACCCACGCACGCACGCACGCACGCACGCACGCACGCACGCACGCACGCACGCACGCACGCACGCACGCACGCAGGCAGACAGATCTGTTGAGTTGGCTGTAACGATTCTTGATAATTGTTT